>JAECUM010002269.1:0-156345 GCA_016617855.1 Megalonaias nervosa
CTATGAGCTGAGTCCGGATCGATCTCGTCCAATCATCCATTTGATTTCGACGAGGGACCGTCTCAAGGCAATGGGACGAAAATAAACAAGGTACAAGCAGAAGTGTTGTGAACATCAGTAATAAAATGATCTTAATTATGACCAGACTATTAGGCTGGCATAGCATTATGCATTCGAATACATCAGATGTCTTGTAGATATTAGCCTATATTCCAAGTTTTATTAGAACTGAATCAGAAATGTTGTCTCCAGAGTAGTAACAAACGTAGCCAGTCAGGTGCAGGATCACCTGATCAATGCGTGGATCTCGCTCATTATCAAATTTATAGGTCATCATGCTGACAAAACCTCTGTTCCAAGTTTGATTATAATAGGATCAGAAATATAACCTCCAGAGTGGTAGCAATCTCAGCCAATCGGAGGTAATATATGGTATCTCTAATATACGTGGATTTGGTTCGTTATCAAACTCCTCCCATATATTCATAATATAAGCACATATTCCAGGTTCGATTGAAATCAGCTCAGAAATATGGCAACCAGGGTGGCAACAAGTTTGGCCAATCAGATGTAAGTTAACCTTACTAACATCAGACCCACGCACATTAGTAAGGTTAACATTCATCTGAGTGGCCAAACTTAGTGAAATTCAACTGTTTAAGCAACTTTAAATTTAGTCCTTGAAATTGTATCGGTTGTCAGATAACCGATCTCGATACTTTTGATCTGTTTTTCGTGCGTTTATTTCAATCGTAGTGTTATTTATTGGTCCGTTATTTGTTTTATTGTTTTCCATAGTTACATCTAGCAAACGTCAGTCTATTTTTGGTTTTCTTTTGAGTGAAGTTCTTCCGCATTATAATTTTCAGTGTTCTATTAACCTTTCTACTATAGTATGTGTGAGTTTTGCAAAAGGAAGCAGAGAAGTTTTCGATGTTTTTCGTTTCCAGCAAACCTTAACTTTGATGTTGTGAAGATCTTTTCATTCATGAAAACTGCATCTTTTCAGCTGTCCGATTTTTGATTAGCTTATTAAGGACATTTTCCTTTCGATGAATATGGCATGCACCTTTTCTCACTATTCTTACACTCACGCAAATATAACTGAAATATACTCTTGCAGATATCCTTAGTTTAAACATACCTTATTTCATCTATTTGTAATTGGAAATTACAAGAGATACAATACAGGAGATAAAGGATTAGAACGAAAGCCGATTACGTATAATGTTCTCCTTTACGATACAAAAATTGCAGATATATGTGAATATGAACATTTGGCGGATTATATTGAGTTTCCATGGCAAAATACTACATTTTGTGATAGTCAAACTGAAGAGTCTTTTGGTTAAACAACAGCATTGAGTTATGGTATGTAAGGCGGGAGGATGAACAACGATGCGAGGGAACAGGTGAAAGACGAGGATATGAAAAAGCAAGAAGCTAAATTGAGAAATTGTGTATTAGAATGTGTCAAACACTGTGTAGAAAGTTGAGCATATAGGGATAAAAGAAAGAGGAGGGACAAAAACATATAAATAAATAAATAAATGAAATGGAACAAAAAAGCAAAATTCCAAATAAACTGCACTTCCTTCTGGAACGAGTCTTTGCAAAGGAGATGGCGGATCATTTGGAAAAGTAGTTGAAATTGCTGTTTGCAGCTGATCTTGACCCGCGGAAGAGCATGCGTGATAGCAACGTGTGCACTTAAGTAAATTTATTTTACTTTTCAATAAATATACGAATGAACGGCATCGAAAATACGAAAGTTTATTTCATACGGAAGCGTTGTATCACCACTCATGAAGGTATTTAAAGTTTAATTACCAATGGTGCCAGGGATTGAAACCGTTCGATGCGTTGCAAATATCTTCATCATCCCAAGTAAGTATTCTGTATTGCCAGTACATTTATACACAACATAACCTATTGGACATATTTGAAAGAAAGAAAGAAAGAAAGAAAGAAAGAAAGAAAATAAAATGAAATCTTTGTATCAGCCCATCCGTAAAAACTCTAATAATTTTAAGTAAGCTAAGATCTGTGTAACTGATCATTTAACTCCAAACACAACTTTATTATTAATTAATACTGGGAAAGGTGAGAGAAAATTATATCTGTCACACTTATAAAAGTTTTCCTCTCTCCATAAAATACTTTTAAAACAAATCTTGAAAATATAATATCTACATGCTACAGTAAGAATTCAAACAGAAACTGGTCCTATTTTACATTTTGAAGACCAGACAGTCTACACTAGACTTCTTGTTTGTTTGTGGGCTTTTTTAAATTAGCGATAACAGTTTTATCAAGAAACTGCATGGCAAGAGAATCCAACTTAGTATTGGAAAAGTAATTCCAAATCGGGTCATAAGAACTGTTCCCGTTTACAGCGACACTGAACAGTAGAAAATAATGCCGACAAACTTCTTTCACTCAAGAAAGCAGTATCATGTAGTGGCTTTAGTACTGGTCGTTTGTGTCAAATTTTTTTTTTTTTTTTGCTATTGTTGTTATTGTCGTTTGCAGGTACTCCGTCCCGTTTGCAAGCACCGTATTGTTCGCATTGAGTTTGACGTCAGCGATTGGATTTATAACATTACACGTGGATCCATTGAGCTCAATGACGTGTGAATCGCACGTGCAATGAATTCTGTGGCAAAGTCCATTAAGATTTTCAATCAAGATGTCTTCTCCTGGTTTATAGTACTGTCCCTTCCACACACACATCTGGAGATTTTCAGCTGGATGCAACGCGTGATCCAGGCACGGGATTTCGTGATAAACAATGTTGCTTTGCGAATCACAGTACCAAAAGTAACAGCAGTTTCCAATCTGACCAACATCAACAACGTCACCTTGTAGATAAACTCGTCCATTCTCATAGCAACTGTCCACAATTCTGACTTTTGCCGAAGCGTCTATGATCAGAATCGTGTCCGCCGACATATTTGTGGATAGATCAACAACCATAGTCTGTTCAGAGTTGAAATTGAACTTCGACATTTTCCATAAGAAATCACCAGCTATAGCTGAATCTGTTGACGGCGTGTTGCCTTCAGGATTTTCAATGCCAGAGTTCAGTTTTGAGCCAGAACTTATATTACGTTTTGCTGACTCCGCTGAGTTGATGCTATGTTTATGTGACTGTGTTGTCACCAACGACAACGTTTTGTTATAACCCTCCATGTAACCATCACTGGAAGATGGTGATTGGGTTGATACTGCGGTTGACTGATTACTGATATCTGGCCATGGCATAAAATCAGAGAATTTGGAGAAATCATTTGTTTTGTTGCTGTCGTTCGCTGTTTGAACAATGTCTAAAATTTGCAAGTTAGCTTGATAATCTTTGGCTGTCTGATAATTGTTTGTTTCTGAAAGATCACTCATGCTTATGTTGGTGTCATTTTGAACCGATCTATCTTTAGACGCTTCCTGAAAAACTGGTGGTGTCGTGTCATCGTTTGTCGGTGGACCCCTAGGAATAGCATTGCTAATGAAGAGCGAAGTCTTCCTAATTCCATGGGCTAGTACAGTCTCGTTGCTTGGTACAGACATGGCATAGGTGTATGTCAGGATGTACATAACTAGCAAACTCGAGAAACCGTACCTGAATTTTCTTGTCACCAGTTCTCTGCAAAAACCAAGAAAACACATTTGAATTATCAAAATGAAACTCGTTTTCTCATTCTGTACAAGCAAAAACTATTTCTATGGAGAACTGCAAAGTCTGAACAACGATCCTTGCGGAACGTATACAGTTTTCATCACAATGCCAGATTTTGATATGGTAACATTTTTTCTGTTCAGTTCTTATTTAATGATGAGCAGTCTATCTTTAAACATTTGCAAGTCAACAAGTTTACGCTTTAAAACCCGTATTTATCCTAAATTTGGATGAAAAACGGTCTTGTTCTTAGAATAGAAAAAGAACAATAAAAACAGAAACAAAATAAACCCTGAACAGCCTCGCCCCCATTCCATTCCCGAGCCCGAGTGATTTGAGTGACTTATTAAGAAGAAGAAGAAGAAGAAGAAGAACTGGCTTCTTATCTTAAAACAAAAAACGCGAATATTGTCCCTAATGTCACACGCGAGATAATGAACACTAACTCTACAAAGAAATTTTGCGAATGTACAAGTAAGAGAAACTGGAATCTGGGAAAACATACTTTCAGAGCACAATCTAATGCTTTTCCAGATAACAGCATCTGACAAAGGCATTTGCTAGCAGTAATTATTTGTCTCGGCCATCCCTGAACAATATTCAGAAATGCACAATATTTCTGCCTTTCTTTGTACTAAAATTAGCAAAAATATTAAAATGTTTGTAATGAAGCAAAACAACTATTCGCAAGGCCTCCAGGTAAAATGAGGAACGTTCACATAGCAAGAAAATTTATGGTAATTGATATCTTCGAAAGGACTTGAGTCAGTATAAATCGAAGGTCTATAATTAAGTCCTCTTTGTTACGAAAATGTCTAAGCATAAAAACTGAACGCATTCTCAAATTAGAAAAAAGAAAATGAAAAAAGAAAAGTAAAGCATTGATCTTATGTGAACGTTATCGAGAATGAAATTTTTAAAAATATTGGATTACCTTTTCGTTCGTATCTCCACATTCATGTCAGATCTGAATGATATTAAGATGGGGAATTTTAATTTTGGAGTTTTTGAATCTGTGTTCAGTTCTTGTGCTCACACGGTTTTGCGTCCTGGTGGCAAGAAATCTGGCAGGGCGAAATTTGCATGTGAACTAAATTTGACCGATCAAAAGACGTTATAGAATTAAACCTCAGTATATATGGTGAATAAAGTGGTTTCCGTTATCCAGTGTCCCTCCTATTAGATCGGAAATACACGATTAACTGCTGCATGAGTTTATCTCTAGCTTGGAATAAAGGCTATTGTTTACTTTCTCGGCCAAGTAGATTCAAAGCATGCCGTGTAATACTGTCCCCACCCATCAAAGATGGCAGATGGATAAATATTAACGTTTCTTGTTGGCCTGCCTTTCGTATGTCAGCAAAATATGACACAAAGGCTTTTTATTGACAACATTGCTAGCAATTAACAATGTCACTTGGAAAATAAAGCTGACTTATGAACGTGTACATATGCACAGTTGTCAGAAAGAGAAGATATCTGCAAGAGAGCGAAAGCTCACCGTGCATTGGTACCTGTTTTTAGCAATATTATTTTATGAGAAGATCCAACGTTGCCTATACACTTGGATGAAGCCGTCCTAACAATTCGTTTATTTTTTATATATTTTAAGTATAGAGTACATATTTGTTAAGTCTGATAGATGTAGTTATCTACTGGTATGTGAAAATGGTGTGTATTAACTGGCTGCGAGCGATAGCATATCATAACAGAAATTTACTATAAACATTATTCCATGTACTGACGTTAAGATATGAAGCATGCAAACCTTTCTAGTTATAAGCACAATATATTTTTGCCATTACCAAATTAATACAGGTCAGACATTTTGAAAAACAAGTCTCTTTTAAACTCTCAGAAAGAATATTCATTAATGAAAACATTGTACGTTTTAGAGTGAATTTAAAAGGGAAATTAAAAGGAAAAAGGGTGTTTGGAATGAAAACATTGTACGTTTTAGAGTGAAGTTAAAAGTGAAGTTAAAAGGAAAAAGGGTGTTTGGAATGAAAACATTGTACGTTTTAGAGTGAAATTAAAAGTGAAGTTAAAAGGAAAAAGGGTATTTGGAATGAAAACATTGTACGTTTTAGAGTGAAGTTAAAAGTGAAGTTAAAAGGAAAAAGGGTGTTTGGAATGAAAACATTGTACGTTTTAGAGTGAAGTTAAAAGGAATAAGGGTGTTTGGATTGAATGTAGAAACTGATTGTCATGATTTTGTTTGAATTTATGTCGACATTTGTAATGTTACATATTCAAAGGTGATTTCATTTGAAATCTTCACACAGCAATGGTCAGTACACTATATCATTTATTAAAGAAAACTCTCAAAAGTTTGACAGAAGAGACAAGTTTAATTTACATATTTTACAACGTTATTTATCGGCTTGATGTTGTCGAGTTCCCATTTTCATACTTTCTATCTTGAGCTTGTTAACAACCATGTAGTGATATTTTTGTTGAGTCTGGTTTAGCTTTTGACGACAGTGCAACACAATTAGGTTATTTAATCGATGATATTCAGTTTGATTTTTTGCGGTGAAAGCTGTCTGTTATTGGGCTCTTCCTCATCTCTTACGATCCACCCCCACCACACCAATCTCTACCTGTTTACCTTATGGTTTTATCGTAATTTTGAGTTAGAACCATTCCGCACCAATTTAAAGCCACCTGTGAACTAAAATGAGTTAAAATAGGAGAAACTATGTATTTTTTGCCCTGTCCCGGTTCTAAAACCGAATTTTCCAACCAATACATTGATATGTAAATTCAAGTTCCCCCCCCCCTCCAACGTTGTTAAAATTTGTCTGGCTTAACATACTATCTCAGCTAAAATATTTGATACACACTGTTCGCTTTTTAAACAGGACATTCACTCAAAGCGCGTTGTTTCCCGTTCGAACCCTATGGTAATCATGTTGAGCAAGATATTCACAGCATCTTGTACTTGTTGACTACCTAAACAAAGCTGACTGGTGTCAACAACAACACCACTGGATTCTAATATAAATAACACACGAACCTGTTGTTCAGCTGTCGGGATTCACTTTCTATGTAGAAATCCACCACTCAATCACTCTGATAAATACGAATCTGTGGAGTGGAAACTTAAGGGTCCTCTGTTATCCTCCATTCCTTAATTCTTGTTCTTTTTTAAATAAAAGGTATAATATTTTCTGTGTTTTACTATAATTATTGTTTATGCATTACATAACATTTGGTGATTTTTCAGAATTTAGGTTGTTATGAGAAACGTTTGTTACGTGCCATGATTTGTCTTCATTCAGACTCTCGCTTTTGTCAACAGTAAATTTGCGTCAGTCATCAGTCCTCTGCAACCCCCTGCAAAATACGAAACTGCGGATTGGAAATTTGAAGTATTTACTCACTTAACTTCCGATGAGGATGTATTAGTGCAATGAAAATTTGTGTCGTCTGCAAAAAGGTAAGAATATATGCATTTAAATGTCTTTTATGCAAAGTCGTAACGTTGGAACATAAGATCTATCATTGGAGAACGTCATGCGTTATTTTCCTGAAATTCAGTTTAGTATTATTAGAATACATCCTTAGTTTACAGTTCTCACTATCAAGATGCAATCCAAACCAATGTACATTTATATCAACGAGCCTTCTATAAAGAATGCCTTATTAGCGATATTCCTTATGAGTAAGTTAAATAATTTATGCTGCATTAAATCTTGTTTTCTTGCAGATAAAATTATACTGCAGTACAAAACGCCAAGCAATAACAAAAAGTCAGTATTAAATACGACCCTAGCCAAACAATAACAAAAAGTCAGTATTAAATACAACCCTAGCCAAACACAACAAGTCAGTATTAAATACGACCTTAGTCAAACAATAACAAAAAGTCTCTATTAAATACGACCCTAGACGAACAATAACAAAACGTCAGTATTAAATACGACCCCAGCCATGCAGTAACAAAAAGTCAGTATTAAATACGACCCTAGCCAAGCAAAGAAGGCAGATCAGTGGTGGATGACAATAAAGAAATGTCGAAAGGAAAAAGCATAAAAGTAAAACTGAGGAGAAAATGTTGGGAAAGTGTCCCAGATCGTTTAAAACGATCTTATGGGAAATGACTGTATACGTATCAATTCAGAGGCACGAAAAAAGTTATATATCTATAATACTGCGCATATTATTACATGAATGAAGAAATCTAAATCCCTTTTTTTTTTTTAAAAAAAAAAAAAAAAAGACAACCAACATGTTTATCAACTTGATGGATGTTTTTGCATGCATACCAGGTGAAAATTATTCTTACAGTGTGCTTGGCTCTTTTTTTCTCGAATGTAAAATGAGAGAAAAAACATCAGAAAGGATTAAACCGTTTTTCATTTTTAAGATGTTGCTCACGGAAAATCTCAAATACAAAAATAATATCAAGAGGACATCAAGCAGTACGATTAAAACATATTATCACGCCAGCTTTTGTGTAATATATTACCTTTTTTATATGCATAATAGTAAATTTGACAACAGATCGGGTTTCATAGCTGACATTAAAACGGAGAGACGGAACTTGAGTATACATAATTTTGGGTATATAGAAAGAGATAAACAATCTAATGCAGCAGTTATTCAAACTCGAAGCCCACAAAAGAAAAATACGCTCACTTACGACAAAAGCAGGTACACTATAGTACACGACCCTAAATGTTCAATGCCAAATGCGTTGTGCTAAAATGAATCGCCATTTGAAACTTTCCATCACCATTGTGTGTGTGGGCGTGCGGTTATTTAACGCAAGCAACTTTAAACTGTTACGATCCGGTGGCCCTGGGTGATCGAGTGGCCAAAAGCGTTCGCTTTTACCGATTACTGCCATCCCACCTCTACCCACGTAGGTTCGATTCTCAGGCTCGGTCAATGTGGCTATGTGAGAAATCATACCAGTCGCTTCCCGTGGGTCGATGGTTCTAACCGGGGTTTTCCAGGGTTGTTCCTCCACCAGTAATACTAACCGCCATGTATATAATATGCTGAAAAATGGCGTAAACCCAAAAACAACAACCTGTTAAGATCCAGCTGAAGGTAATATAAACATGTTACAAAATGACAATGTTCCAAATCGATCTTCGTAAAACCCGTTTATATAGCTTCGTTATAAAGAATTTGTGGACATCTTTTTAGAGAGAGAGAGAGAGAGAGAGAGAGAGAGAGAGAGAGAGGGAGAGAGAGAGAGAGATTTTGTACCCTTCCATTTCTGTTATCTACGCAAGATCCACTCGCGAGCGAGCTATCATAATGCAGGGTCGTGTCTGTTCATTGTTGCAGACGACACCTCTTTATAACAAGTCCGGTGATGAATTTTATTCCCCATCAAACTAGAAAGGTCGTCACTAAAATTGTAAATGGTAAATGGTTTGACCATTTGTACGTAGTAAAGCGTCCGAAAGGGAAGCGTTAGTGATTGTATACCTTCATGTAACTGTGAAGTCTTTGAAAGTTTCCCCGCCGACTCATATTTACGTTGTCTACTTCTGTAATAGTGGGTTATCAAATCAATCACTATATTTAAATACGCGATTATTGCACCATAAAACAGGTTGGGTTTTTTTGTTGGTTTTTTTTTATAAAAAAGTAGGTGCGTTTGTTACTTACATCATATTTATATCGTTAGCTGAACTTTAACACAAAATAGTTACATTAAAGTCACTGTACAAGTTTCCCTAAATATCAATTGGCCAAGTCCAACCTTTGGACAGATTTCGTATTAAAACGAAAATATATTTTTTAGTTATTTACTAGCATATGTTAATGTGTCAATTACATGTAGACTGGGGATGATCCAAAGATTTTCAGGAGAGCAGTTCTTTACTGTGTGAATTTTATATAATTTCTGAAGTCCACTGTTTTCTTGAGTGTGTTTTATGTTTACTGTCCCTCTCTGATAAATATTTTGCCCGAATGTTGGCAACCCACTCAAAGTTTCTATGTCTATTACTAGTATTTCAACAGTGTACCTAAGTTTCATCATCCCACTTATTTATTTTGAGTTGTTAGATTATTTATACAAACATTTAGAAGCTTTTTAGATTACTTAAACAACAATTAATATACACACAGAAATTTCACCGACTATAAAGTACTGGGCATTTAAATTTTGTTTGAGGGGGAAGACTGGTTTTCTTTTCAGCTGTTTTTTCGTTTATCTTAAGATAATTATTTAAAAATAATAATGGATATAATATGTTGTTATTTTGCTCTCAATCTGAGGAAAATATAATTTCAGCTATTGACAGGCGGAATTTTGTTATCAAAGCTTTTGGCCCGCTGGCCCAGAACATTAGATTTCTGATCCCTAATATTGCGGTACGTCTCGAGGGATATACCACGGTACAAGAGTTTTCGTGGTATCTAGCTCAAAGAATGGCGTCTCTCATAAAACAGCCCAAATTTAGGAAAGCCCCGAGCATTGCTGGTATTCAAAATGAACAATTACGTGGGGGTGGAAGTAGGTAACTATCAAAATTTATCACAATGCTTTTAAAATAGACCAATGACAACTTGCGAAAGAAGGATTACTATACCCATAGTTAAAGGTGGACGGAAATCGAAAAGTGACCCCGACAATTAAAGACCAGTTGCATGTATTATACAAACTATACAGTGAACCACAAGAAAAAATTAGTATTTTGACATTGGACTAGCCACCCCACCCCCACGCACCAACACCATTTCAGCGGTGTAATGCCGGAATTATCCTACTCAGAAATACAACTTTTATTGTATTTGTTGATGCCCATGTCTATTAATTTGCACTGTTTGTGCTATTATGCAATACCTCAGTGATGATAAAAAGGTTTACAAGCACAAAGAATTAGTTCAAAGAATGGCATAATTATGCAAATGAGAGCATAGGTGTAGACCACTATGTTATAGCATGAGTACTTTTTTTTCTCTATTGTACATTTCATAAAGTTCAATCTGTTGACAAAAAATATTTACTTTTATGTTCATATCTTGTGTTTAATTTCCTACTGACAAACCAATCTGATTAAAATCAAATCTCCACTGACTTACCTGGAGATCTGATGGGCACCAATAAAATGCCATGTTCTGTCAGCCATGTAGTTCACCAATCGAATACAACTTTGAATTTCTGAAAGTGACAAGCGTCATTAAAGGAATGGGGCTTTCAGCAGGGAGGTGTTTTATTGACCTTTTACACAAATGACACGAGTCAAAGTTAGCGCTCCTTGTTGGTTCCAATCCATAGGAAACCCAGCGCGGACCGTTTATAACTGTCAGCTCCCGCCATCCCTCATATTGGCCAGTACTGAATACGAAGATGTTTTTATTTTGTGTTCATAACAGATACCTCCTAACATGGAACTTCGCCTCAACGTTAGTAGGCTGTGTATTTCTTTTTAATAATAATAGATAAGCAACATGCGATACGTTTACTTGGAAAATCATACTATACCTCTTTTAAAGTATCCAGGCATGTTGGAATTCATATGTGTTCCAATATGAAATAGTAACGAGGACACATACTAAACAAAGAAGATCATTTTATTTTCTTATAATGGTTGACTCACATGAAAGCAGATCCAATACTCTTACCTACCTCAGCTGGCAGAAAACAACAAACTTAATACTGTCAGCCCGTTATCGTTTTGAATTTGCACGAATATCAAAGATTTAAGAAAACTCGATGTATTTCAGCATCAATGTACCAACTTTTGTAAGGCTTGCTTCACTCCACACGGTCAGGAATGAGGGAAAGTGAAAGTTTACTGGGGATAAAGAGAATTGTATCGGAAACTGATAAAAGGAAAGAGAACCTCCGTGGTAAATTATGCCATCTTCCACAAAAAGTAACATCTAAAAGAATATTTTATTCTAAGTATACCTATATCTTCATAGAAAAGATGTTACAGAACAGAAAGGTTTTATTGCCGGTATATGTAGCATTTTGCACAAATATAATATTTTTGATTCTTTGAAATTTTTGTTTGAAACAATTATTTCCAGCAAAGAATACAATGGAAACAGACTATAAAACATGATGGTGATAAGTTTCAAAAGAACGCTTTAGTAACTTGCCCCATGTCCTGTAATAATTTTTTTTTTTTTAAATGATGATACTTCTATAATATCCTGAATTTTATGGCAAATTCCAACGACAACAAAAGAGTTACAGTTAATTACACTCCTTGGAAACGTTCCAAATAATACCATACAAGTTTGTAAGTACTGCAGTTATTCTTACTCAGATGTGATAATCCATGCATTTATTGGCTGTCAAAGCACCGTGTGACAAAGAGATATAATGTGGATATAAATTGTACAGAACTGACATTCGTCTTATTGTGCTCCTTCATAATATATCAGATGAGGAATTTATTCAACATCTTCTGAGAAGGATATTTTTCAGCAGGATCGTCTTAGACAAGCCCGAAATACTAAGAAATTTTATAATGTCTACTTCAGTGTTCTTTGCTTCTTAAATGCATCGATTATTTTCTTAGGAATAGAATCGATTTTCGAATTTTCCTAGTTTGAAAGACAGGTGATCGTAGAAATCTTCATAGTAGTGTGCTCTTGCTTGCCTTTTTGGGCGTTATATGTAAAATATTTTTTATTGTCTATAACAACAACAACAACAACAACAACAACAATAATAATAATAATAAAAATAATAAAGTATTTCAGAATTATGCACTAGTGAGTCACAGTTTTCAATGAGAACCCACAAAGGAAAGCTGCTCTGATAACTGTATATAACTAATGCATTATTGTTATATTTTTCCTTTCCTGTATACTTTATATCTGAAAAGAGAAGAAGATGATAATGATGATGATGATGATAACGACTCACGTGAAAAATAATGTGCTGTAACTCATTTACGTCCCAGAAGAGACTCGTGAAAATCCAATTTGTACGATGTACATACATTTTGTGTTACGTTTTCGTATTAATCATTTGTACACTGTACATACACGGGAAATTCTATGTTAAAACTGGCTATAGGTTAACGTGCGGGAGGCACAGTGGTGCATAAGGGAATTAACATGCGGAAGTCATTTGGGGACACAATCGGAAATCCTTCCCGGTGTTAAATTCCCGTTTTGCGCTATACATGTTTTAAGTCTTCGGGTCTAACGGAAAGTTCAAGTTGACACAAAGGAAATCGTAATGTTAAAATATTTTATTACAATCCAACACACGACATATACTATCCAGCAACTGTTTTTTTTTTTTTTTTTTTTTTTAGAAATCCAAACACACACTCCTCCACTCTAATGAAAAGGGCATAAGTGTTTATACAGACACCCTAAACTTATAAGCACACAACCATACTATTATATATAAATGTATAGATGCACTACTGTACTCTCACACAAACATGTTATCCGAAGAGAAGGGGTAATGGGTTTTGAGTGTTAGTTATTGCTATGGAAAAGGACATACACAAGCAGACAAATATATCCATAGGGTAACATATCCTGTCATGGACCAATTAAGTCATTAAATATAAACTTCTTTCAGACAAAAACTCCAAGATTAATCTTCTTTTCAACGTAGGATTTCCCGCTATGCCCCCCACCCAAGAGACCCACAATGTAAACTTATGGATTAATGTTAATGCTCCATATTACTACATGTGCCCTTGGCAAAGGTATTTATGATATTTCCTAGGCATGATATAGCCAATAATGTCTTTAGAAAGTGTCATTACCACCCATCCACTCCGCATAAAAGACACATAGTTATGTCATGGTGTTGATTATTATTATTATTATTATTATTATTATTATCATCATTATTATTATTTCTTTTTCAGCTTATGCCAAGCACATTTTATTTTACTATGCCTTGTGTGTTTTATCTTGAAACAAGACCAGAACAGATCCTAGAGATCATTGTTAAGAATTTTCGATATAGAGAGCAGCTACCTATCTACCTAGACTAATCCAAAGCAACATAATTGAATGGAGCTCAGTGAATTAGACTTCGAATTACTTAGTCAATGCATAGCATGGCCTGATCCAGAAATATCATTAAGTATCGATTAAAAGAAGCGTAAGCAAGTATGGGCGAGGTCTGTGGGCCCTGCATTTTAAGCTTTTCCAGGATGTAATTTTAACTATTGATCTGTAAAGAAAACGTATGCTCAGAAACGTTGCAGTTGTTTCGCTCTCATTTTTGTCCTCTGGATTAGGGGCCGGTTTTGCCTCTTCACCCCCCCCCCTTTCTGTTATGGAGGGGGTATATCCACCCCTGCAAAATGCGAAGATAGAGCCAATAACAGATATTTTAATACAAGCCGTCTATAGATCAAGTTATCTAAACAATGGTTGGACTTCGAGACATGTATAGATATAGGTATCTAGACAATGGTAGGAGACATGCATAGACCCCGTATCTAGACAATGGTAGGAGACATGAATAAGATCCGTGTTACTAGACGATTTGGAGACATGCATAGATCCAGGCATCGAGACAATGGTAGGAGACATACATAGATCCCGTATCTAGACAATGATAGGAGATATGAATAAGATCCATGTGACTAGACGATGGTTGGAGACATGCATAGATCCAGGCATCTAGACAATAGTAGGAGACATGCATAGATCCAGTATCTAGACAATGGTAGGAGACATGCATAGATCCATGTAGCTAGACAATGGTTGGAGACATGCATTGATCCAGGCATCTAGACAATTGTTGGAGACATCCATAAATTCAGGCATCTAGACAATGGTTGGAGACATTCATATATCCAGGTATCTAGGCAATGGTTGGAGACGTGCATAGATCGAGGCATCTATACAATGATAGGATACATGCATAGATCCAGTATCTAGACAGTGGTAGGAGGCATCATAGATCCATGTAACTAGACAATGGTACGTCACATGCATAGATCCAGGTATCTAGAAAATGGTTGGAGACTTACATAGAATAAGGTGTCTATACAATGGTAGGAGAAATGTATAGGCGAGGATATAAATGGGCGTTCCTTCCCTCAGACCTCTCTCCTGCTTTTCTATGCTCCCTTCAGTCGATACTAAACGATATTTCCGGATCCAGGTTAGCTACGATGTCGTAGCCTCAGTGTGATAGAGGCTCTGATCCTATACCTTATAATGGAGCAAATAAACTATTTCCAAAGACAAAAAGATAACTGTTGTTAAAATCTACTGCCAAGTAGAGTGTTCTTCAATAAGTTTGGCTAATGATAAAGTTATTAAACCTATATCAGGAAAATTATATTGAAATGTTTACGCAACCGTACATTGTCCAACATGACAGATAACACGAGATTCTCGTGATAAATTTGTTTCACAAATAAGGCTTGCTATGCCATATTTGGATATTCTACGATAGGTTATTCAATGTATAACATATTACTACGATCTGTTTACCTCTCCAAATAAGGCAGCAATATCCTTATATGGCACACGCAAAACGAGGCTGAAATAATACGGCGAACGATTCAAAAGAAAAAAAATCATAAAGAAGGTACACGTATTTCTACAATGATGTGTTGCAATTCTGGTATCAAATAGGAGGAATTTTTTTAATTTCTGCCAGTATGTGTGAGGAACATGTTAAATTAGTTATAGGAGGCTGAAAAAGCGCCAGATGTGAATCACAGACGGCTGCTCCATTGATACACATAGTCTAATGTTAGTACCCCGCCCACGAAGAAGCGGTATTAATATTAATAGTACATCCGGCCCTGATATGCATATATATCCAGCCATTGTCTAGATACATCGATCTAAAGACGGCGTTATTAAAATATCTATTATTTGCTCTTTCTTTGCACTTTGAAGAGGCGGACAACCTCCCCAACCCCCACCCCCCAACCCAAAAGGGGGTGGGTGAAGAGACGGCGCCTGTTCCTATCTCCACTCCGAAGGAAAAAAACAATGAGTGCAAATCAACCGCAACGTTTCTGAGAATACGTTTTCTTTGCAATTCGATGGTTAAAATTATGTCCTGAAAACGTTTAAAATGTAGCCCTCCATGTGTAGCTTCTTGTGGTGTATATTTATGTACACAGCGGTCTTGTACATTATTTACACTGCGACCTGATTATTTGACACGGTATTTTTATTTTTCCTTCTGTTGTTCTCTCCTTCCTGACTTACTTTCTTCCATCCTTCCTTCGTTCAACTAGAGTACTCAGCGGTTTATCACGCACCCACCGATCTGGAGTGATCTTTTGAAATATTACAAGTTTACACTGATACAAAAAGAGTGGCTTAGATAAATAAAACTCGTTCATTTGTTCAAACTCTGTGTGCATGTAATATAATAGTTTTGTATTATCGTCAGCAACTTATTTTTGAACAAAATATTTGTTCAGCTATAATACTAGTGTAACTATGAATCTACCTATCTGCCTAGTAACTAGAGAAAGAAAGAAGTTATGCTTATATGAATGTCTGAATGTACAAAATGAAATATTATTTTACTATTTTAAACAAAAGCAGAATAGTACACGATTTTAATATCTTAAATAATACTGTTAACACCGAACATACTTACTTTGTAATATTTATTTTTCTAGGTTCAGGTACTAGCAGCAGCCTCGCTTGACGCTCAGCATTAAGAGGTCAGTGTCAGGACTGGTCGGCCCGGTGTCAGGATAATGTGACTGGGTGGGATATGATGTCACATGTCTGCGGCATGATGCCCCAGTGATATGATTGAAAAATTGTCAAAGCTACGTTAAACATCCGAAACACACAAGCACACTCAAAATTTGGGGCTCTCAAAAGTGAAAGTCATTGCTTTCTGTACCTTGTGTTTTCCAAACTGGCTCAAAAATTCGGTTTCAAGAAAATTTGTAAACGTTACCACATACAAAATATTAAAAAAGTTGTTAAAGGATTCCAGTATTTTGTAAAACTCAAATGTATAAACACAAAAAAAATTAAAGACAGGAAAAAGATCGAATTTATGCACGGTCTACTTTTCTTTATTCGGCCTCAGTTGCACCGACTATCGCGTTTATAGAACAATATTCATATAGCAGATTGTTTCTTAATTTCAGATTCTTGTTCAACTGACATTCGTTACGTTCTGGCTCAAACGTCTTCTTTCGGATACACAAATTAAAATGTGTGTTACCTACACAATTATGCGACGATATTGAATGGCAGATAGAAAGGAAGATCCCATTTTATAATCAAATAGAACAACATCAATACATAAAGAGACAGAAATTTATCTCATTATTTAGCCATACTATTTTTTAAAATTTGTTTTATTTTATCAGTGAGGTATTTACAAATTTGGCCAACAACAAATCCGGAAAGCTTGGAACATATATGCCTGTAGGTACGTGTTTCGTGGAGATACTTTACATGTATATTATTCGTTTATTCGACTTGTATTTTAATGCAACTTGTTTCGTTTTGTCTGACTAGAGGACACTATATACCAACAAACAGAGCTGGAGATAGGCACGTATATTTATGTACAAAGAAAGACTGGGTACGGAAGGGTTTGTAAAAGGCAGATACCTTTATCTTTTCCTAGATACGCTGCATGATAATACAGTGAACCGCAGGAAAAAAAAATATGAGTATTTTGACAAAGGACTTGCTACCACCACCCTTACCAACACCATTCCAGCGGTCTAATGCTGGAATAAATCTACCCAACTTTTACTGTATTTGTTGTTGCCCGGGTCTATTAAGTTCCACTGCATGTATGATTGTGCAATACCTTCGCCATGATTAAAAAGTTTACAGAAACAAAGAATTAGTTCAAAGAATAGAATAATTATTGCAACACGAGCGCATAGGTGTACACCATTATATTATAACAAGTGAACGAGTCAGTTGGTTGATGAATAATTACAAAGTACTTTTTTGCCCTTGTTCATTTCATAAACTTCAATCTGTGTACTGTAGCTGACAAAATATATTTACTTTAGGTTGATATCTGATGAGTACCAATAAGTGGTCACGTTGTGTCGACCATATAAGTTCACCCATCGAATACAACGTTCAAAATTTCTGAAAGTGAATAACGTCATTCGGAACATGTTGCTACTTACCATAACTCTCCCTAAAACACATTTGTAACGCATTATCAATTAAACCTTTGGAAATAAGTGGACTGGGAATTCCAAAGGTCACAAAAAAGTGAATTTTTTTCGGTGTCTATTAGATCTCCACGTAGGACTGGGAAATTGATTTTAATCAGATTGACTGACAAAATAACATTTGAACTCTTAGTGTGAGGCTGTTATTAGGTATAGCCCAGGTATTCTCCTTGTTTAGAAAACACAAGAATAAAAACAGGCAGCGAAACACGTGTATTTCAAGGCTGAAACACATTTCTTTAACTGTGATGAATGGAAGCATGTGTGGCTTGTATGCAGATCTTATTAAGAAGATGTTTACGTTTTAATATGTTAAATTAAATTCTATGGGAAATAAATAAGAAATTCGATCCCTATATTCAGGAACAGCCTTAGCAAACGCTGAGTCCGATTTAGATCATTTTGGCGTGGACCTTTGTGAGCACAGCATTTTGTAATAAACTTTTAAACAAGTTTTATATGATACTGAACTTAAAATTGTCTTCCATCGCTTTAAAATTACTTTCTCTCGATAGATATATTTTTAATAATTACTAACACGCGGGAGCCCTGAGAGCGCGGAGCCCGATTGGGCCAAATCGGTCCAATCGGCCTAAGACCGGCACTGCCTACATTAAAGAAGATAATATGCCTGTCATTTGCCATGTCAGAATACATGTGCGTGTGTATATTTTTGAAACAGTCTCGCACTTCATTTATGCACGTGTATATTATTAAACACTTGAAAAATAAATTGTTTCGCATTTCTGAGTATCCAATATCAAGCGAAACACTTCCCTTTTCTGAAGATAGTGTTTGTCTGGATTCTTTAGTACGCAATGAAATTGATTAATGTTATTTAAATAGAGTTTATCTGCATAGATCCTTCTTTACACTGTTACTTGAACTTTCAGTACTGTTAAATTGTTGTTTTCTTGTCCATTTTGATTGCAGACTTCGCTGGCGTGCACTAACTGACTGGTACATTAGATTAATTATTTGAAAAAAAACAACTCCCCCCCCCCCCATATCTTCTAGTTGGCCGACCCGAGATAGTTGGTAAAAATGCGATAAAGACTACCTATAAATATGCGATACAGAAAAAAATGCGATAGAGACAGCTGATTTTAGATGTTGACATATACTATCGTTCTGACAATTTATCGGTTATTTTGAATCATAGGATTCTACTCCATACCCTGGTAAACGAAGCATCCACATAGAAGTAGTCCAGCAGCACTTGTCGCATTGTTTTGTTGTTCAAGTTTATTTCTTTATGTTATTTTTTAATATTATCACATGGCTATATACTCAGTATAAAGGTCATTTAGTCTTGAGTAAATGACCTAGGAGATAAAGAATTTTGTCAAATCATTTTCCTTCAAAATATTCACTATCATAATAGTCGAATACGAAAAAAAACTTACAAACAAATGAAAAAAAAAAAAAAAAAAAATTAACTAAATTGCGTGCCGTAATTCAGTCAACAGATGAAAGTCAATGCAAGGATACAAAGATAAATGCCGTTAAGACCAGGCCCGGGCCTAGGGCAAGGCGAACGAGGCAACCGCCTTGGGCTCCGCGCTTCTCCGCAATGCATTTTTTTTGCTTAGGGCTCCGCGCTCATCGCTTGCTGCCTTGGGCCCCGCATGCTGCCTTGCGCCCCGCACATCCTAGGGCCGGGCCTGGTTAAGACAGTATGAAACCATTTCAATACCAACAAAAAAAGAAATAATTCTGGACACGGAAGTGTTGCTTGGTCTTGAGCACGCTGTAACGCGATAAGATTAAATATTTATGTTCAAGAAATACATCTAAAAATCAAATGGAGAGACTCACAGTAAAAAATTCAGAATCATGATTAAACCTTAAAACAATTTAATTAACATAACTATAGAGAATGTTGAGTACTACATCAAATTTGATTTAGTGCCGTTTAGAATAACACCGAGGATCTGTGATCCCCACTTGTATTACTGCATATATTAGCTTATAAGTTGGGTACGACTCCAAACAACACAAGCCCTGATCTGCCGGCACAGGCAGACATATAGCATGATGTTCCACCGAGTGACATTATCCTGACACCAGGCCGACCAGTTCTAACACTGGCCTCTTAATGCCAAGCGAGGCAGCTGTTTGTACCATTTTTATAAGTTTTTGGTATGACTCGTCCGGGGTTCGAACCCGCAACCTCCCGCATCCGAGGCAGACGCTCTAACCACTAGCCCACCGGAGCGGTCCCCGTGATAAAGCCTTTATACGCATGAGTAATTATATATGTGTGTACCTGTCCAGCTCAAAAAATATATGAACTTAATGCTGAAAATATGACTGTAAATCATCTTCGTATTGACTTAGTTTCCTAATCAACATTTTGCTAATGTGGGTGTACAGTTTTAGAGGTCTTCGGTTTACTATTTTCACACAAATATGAAGACTTAATCAGTTTTGTCTGTTTGTGCATGTATATAAGCAAAGGTGCATATTTACTGATGCCTGCTGTAATCATGTGTTATATAAAGAATATCCTCATACTGCTGTTTTTATTTCTTTACAGTAAAAGATTGCTTCCATGTTTGACTGTCTTTCTTCTTAACATTAACAGAAGTGTTCCACAGATCACGACGGCGAAACAGGCATATATAATGAAAATAGAACGGTATACCTGACAAGATTGGGCTGTCTTTCACGCTTTAATGAAAGATATAATAATGGTGTAATAGGTGGGTAGTGCACGTCTCCAACGAAGTAAAAAAAGCAGTGTACATGGCTAGATTTTATCGAGCATATTAAATTCCAGTTCCGCTTCCGCTGCTGGGGGTGGGTGGGTTTAAAGTAAAATTCTTGCACAGAGAGGAAACTAACAATAATTTGCTTCAAATAGATAGATGTCATTCGCGCCATTGACATCGGACACTTAATGAGGTTGGTTCAAAATATATTTGTAAAAAATGTAATTAGAGGACCCATTGTTAGCAGCTTAAATTATTAGTCTGCTTCCCTGCTTCGTATTCTCCCTTCGTTGCATTCCGTTATTCTTATACGGGGCAGGGGCCAGTTTTTATGTACAAATTTAATGCCGCAATCAGCGACCTAGTATAAAAAATCATTTAAAAAAATCAAATACACAAGTGAGGTCAAAAAGTTCCGTATTTTTGGATACCTATATTAAAACAAAGCATAAGAATATTATCCACTTGACCAGAGAAGTCAATGGCAGTTCATAGCAGAAGAAGTTCATGCACCCCAACCCCAAATTTATACCTGCAATTTTCATGTCCGAATGTCATTTTTGACACCATGTGATGCTCACAGTGCAAACACAAGCCCTTTTCCTTTTAATTAGCCAATGGAAATGCGGCTTTCAAAAACTCAGAAAATGAATCAAATTGTTCGGTATACATTCATGCTCTTCATCCACAGTGTTAGTCTCCAAATGCGATTTCTGTGGTAATAAAAGCCCAAGTACTCTTTCAACGATAGGGTGAAATCGTTTAAATGCTCAGTAATGCATTTCCGAGGAATAAAACAGTTTTGATCCACTATGTTTAGGGCAATAGATAAAACAAGTCACTGGTTGTGTAATTTGATCCGTGGGACTGCGCAAGCAAGGAGGGAATAACTCTAATATGCTTTTGAAAATTAACGTTAGGCGCGGAGATTCGAACAGGTCTCTTTTGTTTCTTTGGTTGGGTTTTTGTTTGGGGGGGGGGTATTTTTTTTTTATTTTTTTTTTGTTTTTTTTTGTTTTTTGTTTTTTGCACCATACCCTGTGTTTAAGTGATAACGTTTTGCGTGGAAGTTATTGGTTTTTATGTTAAGATAAAATCCCAAATCTTGCGTATCTGGCATTATTTTAATTTTAGCGCTCGTTTTAAGATGAGTAAAAGCACTACGAAGTATATAGATTGCATTTTAACCTTTTATTCGGCCAAATACGCTCTCTACACATACATTTCTAAAAAGAGCAACGATTTTACTATATCTAAGATACTTTTGACAATTTTAGATGATGCGTATTGCATGAAATTGAGTTTTGAATTAAGTGGGTCAGACATGTACTCCAAACCAGAAGATGTACCGCCAGCATGACGGAAGTAGTAACGGTAGTTAGTGATGCCATTCTCAAGGCTTACCCTGCAAATTTATATAAACTTTTAGACTAAAATGGGCACACCATATGTCAAATTCATAACTTTTCAAACGCTAGATACGCAATTTTAATAGGTCTGATCACCAGCTTACGAAATGAACTGCTACTTTGGCGATTTTCAGCGCCAACCTAGATTGTTATAAATACGACTTAACCTTTCGCCATCTTGACGAAGTGTCGTTAAGTATAGTCTCAAATTTTAATTTGCTCCTCAGTATTTAGGAACATTTTCCGTTAAATTTAAACAATGGATATTAATGCGCATTTTGCATTTTTATTCACCCGGATTGTGCTTATATTTTGGAGTAAATCAAATCGATGTGAATTCTAATGCACAGTCAGAGGCAATTTGCCCCAATCTATACGTAGAAAAAAAAAATTGAATACACGTTTTAAACGTCTTTCATATTTTCTCATATAAATTCATTGACACCTTAACATTTATTTAGTTTAAGGTATTATAAAAAATGTTTCCATTTTTTATATATATATATTTGCAAATTCTCCTTTGTTGAGGGGAAGAAAAAAAAAAAAAAGGATCTCCAAAAGTCGAAAATTTTGACGACCGGTTATATTTAGATTTCAATTTTTGACCAGCTCCTGGAGTAATATCTTAGGGTTTATGTGGGGGAAAAAAATATAAATATGTAATAATGAGACCACGATAAATAAAAAAGAAGATAATGGTACAGCTTGAAAATCCATTTTTCAAAATACCTTGCCCATTCCCATTGGGATCCTTCGATATACTACCGAAAGTATATGCTATAACGCTCTCCCTCCTCCCTCTCTCTCCTCTATATATATACATATATATACCTATTTATATATATATATATATATATATATATATATATATATATATATATATATATATATATATATATATATATATATATATATCAGACACGCAACAGTGAATGCAATAGGAGGCCACGACGCTATTATTTGGTTCTCTGTGTACCGTTGACCTGATTAGTCACTCGTTCTGGCCTTGACCGTACACACAACAATATCCAATGGCCAATATTTTGCACCTGATACGTTATTTTTATGCCCATAAATTCAAATACCTAGCACGTCTATCTTTTATTGACTGACCTGGCGTCATGTAACAATCGTCTTTTGTTACCGCGTGTCCCTTTGTCATAAAACGTGCGAGTAAATAGTTGGAAGGCCAGGTTTCCTTTTACTGTAATTACAAGCATGACTAATACTTCAACAATATAGTAATAGACAGATTGAGAGAAAACAAGAAAATAAACCACGACAGTTTTTGGTAAGAAAGAATTATACAAATATTATGCATTTAAGCGAAGAAGCAGTTGCTAAAGATTGTATTTTATGCAACACTGAGAAGATAAATGCATCAGATCCCTGTTTGTTTAAAAAATTATCGACAATATAGCATTAAAAACATAAACTAGTTCTTTCAAATTGTAACATCCGGTATCACGCCACCTTTAAATGTAACCCCTTTTTGTATTTCGCTGCTTTACTTACTATTTACTGCATCTATCTATCCGTCATTCGTGTAAATACATTTTTAATGTTTCTGTTGTTTACGGTTTAAAGCCATTTCTCAGGACAAGATAGGCCATACATACATGGTGACCAGTATAAATTATGGAGGAAGAACCCGGGAAATCCCCAGTAAGAACCACCGACCCAAGGGATGCTACTGGCATGCTTTTACATTGACCGAGCCTGCGACTCAAACCCACGCGGACAGAGGCGAGATGCTGTGACCAGTAAAGGCTAGCGCTGTAGACCACCCGGCCAAAATTAAATGAGGATACGCGTGTATTTAAATCTCAAATATATGGGGGTTTTTTTTCTTCAATATTCTTGGGTGGTTTATTTCTTCTTCTTCTTCTTCTTCTTCTTCTTCTTCTCTCTCTCTCTCTCTCTCTCTCTCTCTCTCTCTCTCTCTCTCTCTCTCACACACACACACACACACACACACAGAGTGATATCCTAAATAATATGTCTAAATCCTTGTTCCAAGTTCTGGTGATTTAATGGGGGTTTTTTGTGTTTTTATTTTATTTTTTTTTTTGTAATTGGCTAGGAAGGAAATAAATATTGGTCTTCACATAATGTTAAGCAAAAGAGTATGACAAATTTACATTTCTGAAACCTTCTCATAAGTTACCTTTATTTACAGTGATGTAGTATATACAACGAATAATGTAAAATATTTCAGAAATACTCATGCTTTAAAGTTGCTGACATTTGACGTACAATAAATGTTTCATTAAAGAAAGTAAGCAGAAATTTCACACCAGATTTGTTGTCTTTACATTAACTAGTAATTGAAAGATATACAGATATATGAATTACTTATTAATGTCATTCATTTTTATAAAGATTTATATATTTAAAAATCTTAAAGATGTCAGCATGATCAAAGTGTAATGATGAAGAAAATGCGATTGTCGGGTGAAACAAGGTAACTGTGTACAAGTTTTCAAATTGCATGTAAAAAGAGTTAAAACAAGGATTCCACAGAACACTAGGTTTTCATGCAAACCGCACCATGTACATTGTATGTATGCACAGAGATAAGCGTGTTTATCTGTAGGTCAATACCAAGCCTTGACACAAACTTTTAACTTCGATGCTGTTAAAAGAACAGAGGTACATGCTATACGTTTCACAATCTGCTAACACAGGTGAGAAAAATAATGAGCATAAATCTAAAGTTCGAGAACAAAAGCCTCCAGTCAGATATTCTACTTAGAGCACATATATGTCATTTGAAACAGAGCGCCGCTTTTTATGTGCTTTTATTCAAAGATTATATTTCCGGAAAACAAAATAGTATATATTATTTTGCACAAATCAGCTCTTATTTTCACGAAAATCCTCCAAAAGTACCATTGTACGATATAAATACAAAATTCAGATAGAGTTACAAGGAAACATTGCATAATTTTATGATTTGATACGGGCTTTTCTTGACTTTAGCGCAATATTTACCCGAGAGCAATGGAATTCCTATGTAAATTTTGCTCGTAATTAATTTTCTATTTTAAAACAATGCAATCATTAAAACATAAATCACAGATTTAATTGAATGCTTTTACGCAAAAATTATTCTGAATTATCTCGAAATGCGATTTTCCTACTAAGAATGCATGCGGTAATCATAAAATTACACCACGGTGAAGCTCGTCTTCAGATTAATTAATTTTGTAGAGTGATTAAAAAATGTCATAGCTGCCTGGAGGCTAAAACTCAAGGAGGATAATTCTCAATCAATGCTTTATTATTCTGTCAGAATCAAGCTGAGTCGTTTAACTTTTCTGACAAATATATTACATATGGTTCGTGTACATCTGTTACGTGACTAGGCTCGTACAAAGTAACAAAGAAAAGAGTGAAGCCAACAAGCTTTATAAATTTTAATAGAATAATTTATTTCCCTAGAAAACAAGGTAAAAATATGAAAAAGGACTTACGGTTTGTGAATCTAATCCAAAAATTAATCCTAGAATTTAAAAATATAAGTCCTATCACTAAAAAGTTCTAAATTAATCAAAGTTCGAATCCCGATGAAGTTCCAAGATGGAAGGCGATGACGTCCTCTATAACCTGTCCTGTGTTGTTGTGTCAACAGTTACTTGTTGAATCACCAATTCCGGCTTTAGAATTCCGAATAATTTTCAGTAAATGGCTATGTCCAAGGAATAAATTATTTTAAATTAAAAAAAATCTAACTCGAACTGGTCACAACACAAAATACCTTTGAGCTCCGATGGTATTAATTTACGACTGACCATTTCACTATAAGATATGTTTTAACCCTTAACTAAAACGCAGTTTAGACCCCGTGATGGGTCACGTGATCACTTAGTCCGAACAACGAAGTAAAATGTCAATTAGCACGTAGGCTATTTACGGGTTCGATTGTACTGAACGAATCTTACTATAAGATTCAATAATTAAAAGTTGTTTACAAAATAGAGCTCATACGCAAGCCAAGTATGACCTTGACTACGACCAATGATTTTCACTCTGTGTTTACCATCTCTGAATCAAGGTCAGGAACTAGGTCAGCTAAAAATACAATGTAGCAACACTACTGCGTTTTAATCAGGCTGAAAAGAACTGCACTGAATTTTCTGGGAAATGCCAATTCCAGTGAATAAAGTTATCATTACAATAACATGTAATGAAATAAAAATAAAATAAAAGAGAATTTAGAACTAACACATAAGTAACTAAATTACATATACGTAATAACATCGTTTCTTCTTTTTTAATGTAAAAAAATATAGAGAACAAAGACCGACATAGGAATGTTTACAATGTGATGCTGTATTAAAGTTGAGTCCGTGCTCAATCAGCAGAGCTATGAATAGATGAAGTTTGTCAGTTTATGAAAGTATTCGGGCAAACTAATGCATCAATAATGTATTCTCATCGAAGTGAACCGTATCCATAGTAAGTTCTTTTATTAATCAAAGCTACATAACTACACAATTTCCTTACTTTCAGCCTAAGCTAAAGTTACAAGATCAAACGGTACCGAGAAGATCGCACCTGTCTTCTTCTTGTATAGTATCGTACAATTATTATCGAAGTAATTAAAAGCAAAATAAATTACACGCCAGGAGAATATAATGTGATGTCGTCGATCTGAATTTCTCCCCATACCCAGAGACTGATTATTCCCGTGACGTCTGCTGTGTATAATGTGATGAGGTCGATATGAATTTCCCCTACTCGCAGAGCCAGATAATTCCCATGACGTCTGAAGAATATGTGATGACGTCGATCTGTATTTCCTCCCACCCAAAACTTGATTATTCCAGTGACGTCTGTAACGTATAATGTTATGACGTCGATCTGAATCCCCCACCAACGAAGCCTGACTATTCCCGTGACGTCTGGAGAGTATAATATGACGTCGATCTAAATTCCCGCACCTGGAACCTGATTACTTCCGTGACGTCAGGAGAATATAATGTAATGACGTCGATCTGAATTTTCCCACATCTGGAGACACATTTTTCGCGTTACGTAAGGAGAGTATCACAGATTGGTTGAACATGTCCATATTATACCATATTAATTACATCAGACCCCCATGAGATGCGTCAATAAGTTAATGGAGACTACTCTTGAAACACTTGGTTGATGGGTGGTTGGGGTGTCTTACTTTAGCTCTCGTTTATATTAAATAATAAAAGATTTGAGAATACCGATATCTTCGAGGGTTGTAGTGATACATATTCATACAAAATCGATGTAAGAATATAACTCCACAGATATTGCTGGTCATTGTAACTATTGTGCACAGACTTCTAATAATTAATATAATAATACTATTCTAAAGTTTATTTCCTTTTAAAATCATTTCCTACAAATGTTTCCATACTACCAACTTTGGAACAATATACAATGGAGATAACTATTGCAAAGGTCTAATGATTTACGATAAGTTGAGTTGCCTCCCTTGACATTAAAAAAAAAAAAATGTTCCTGAAAGGACAGTAGAACTTGGCTTAGATTTCTATATCATGCCAATAGGGAAGATTTTTAGTTCATCAATGTGCCTGTCAATTGACCATATCTTAGTCAGAATCTTTTGACAAAATGGTACCAAACTTGCCAAAATGGAGTCCATATGACTTGCCTTTCAAAGGTTACTAATCCTCTCAAAAGTAAGTCTATATGACTTGCCCTTCAAAGGTTACTAATCCTCTCAAAAGTAAGTCTATATGACTTGCCCTTCAAAGGTTACTAAACCCTGCAAAGTGAGTCCATATGACTTACCCTTTAAAGTTTACTAATTCTTGCAAAAGTAAGTCTATATGACTTGCCCTTCAAAGGTTACTAAACCCTGCAAAAGTGAATTTGTTATGACTTGCCCTTTAAAGTTTACTAATCCTTGCAAAAGTGAGCCTATAAATGTCTTACCCTTCAAACGTTACTAATCCTTGCAAAAGTGAGTCTGTATGACTTACCCTTTAAAGTTGACTAATCCTTGCAAATGTGAATCTATATGACTTGCCCTTCAAAGGTTACTAAACCTTAAAATGAGCCTATATGTCTTGTACTTCAAAGGTTACTAAACCTTGCATGGAAATTATGTTGGGGCCTTTCTTGCAACACATTCATCCCATTATTATCTAACTTGCAATGCAGGTGTATCATAGGCTTTGTGTTTCACATCAAAACAAGACCACTAAATCTGCTTTTCATGGGTGTGTTTTTCCCTCTCAATAAAATTCAAAGGGGATATAGTGTTTTTCCAGCTCATCTGTGTGTGTGTGTGTGTGTGTGTGTGTGTGTTTGTTTATTTGATCATTACCCTAAATGATTTGTGATTCCCTCAAATCTCAAACACTATTTTGCTCCCACTTTTGAGAACTGGTATGCTGATGCATCTTGACAAAAGTATCTGAGCCATTCAAAAAGCTCGTTAAGTACAATTTATTCATACATGCTAACCGCTAGTGAAGTATAAACTTAGTACTACTAATAAAAGTGGCAAAAAACCGTAATCTATATATTATAGTACAGGAAACTGAATAAAAAATGTATCCTTGATTTGCTACTAACCTATATCTGCTCTCTGGTTAAAATTCTTGTCACAATGGGCAAAGTCCATGTGGATTAGTACTACTAAACAAACACAGAACATATTGACAAATTATTTATATACAATACTCATTTTAACAAATCTACATGTCTAACTTTCACTGAATGATCATAAGTTCATAAGTCAAGTACATAAATTCTGCCATGAGCATGATGTTGAGTTCGGTCTGAGTGCTGTATTACATCACTCTCATATTCTTTTTAAATGTGTAAAGTGCTATTGATGTCCTTTTTCTGATCCAGCATATAATGAATATGTAAGACAAATTTTCAAATTGAAGAAATGCATGTTTTCTTGGAAATCTATGATGGACAAATTAACTCTTACACTATTCTTATGCAGCAGTCTTATTTTTGACAATATTCAGATTTATATTAAGTGTGGGATTAAAGAGATGCTAATAAAAATAACAACTTTGTACTGCTTTATTTTAAATTTTTTTAATGTACCCAAAAAATGTAATTGATATAGAGGCAAACAGAAGATGTAATTAGGTGAAAGAGTGTAATGATTATGCCAAAAGCATAATTGTTGGAATGTATGTTATTTGCATGTGTGATTTATGTATTTCCAGCTGTATGATACTTCCTATTTATCAATGACTCGATATCACCCACACCCACAAACACTGGTATGTGGAGATATCTGAGTGAAAACAATTAAACTATACCAAAACTAGGTTATTGTGACCTAACTTGCATGCTTGAGTAACTGTTGCCTTTTCATGTGTTTGTTCATTACACTCTCAATATCCTGGACCCTATTTAACCAACTCAACCACACCAAAACTAGCTCAGTATGACCTAATTTACAAATTTAAATGACATTTTCAGCTTTGTTACACTGCCATTATCTTGGACCCTATTTCACTTATGCTCACACAAATTGTTAATTTGATACATCTTGATGACAGTAACTCAGTTTACTAATACTAGGTAAGTTGTTCCTAATTTTCATGCTTGAGTGCCTTTTGTATTTTCATCTATTCACTTGTTATACCCTCAATATTCTGGGTCCAATTTCACCAATACTCATGAAAACTGTAAAGTAGATCTGGTCTGTAGATACATGTCAACTAAAGCAATGCAGACATACTAAAACCAAGCCTGAAAGCAGTGCTCAAGTAACTCCTGTATTTTCAGCTGTTCCATCAAAACACCAACCCAAAATATATACCATATGTCACCTGCACTCATAAAAATGATATGTGGATACATCTTATCTCAACTATATCAAAGCCAGGCATATTTAATCTAATTTTCAGGCTGGTGTGACTGTTGCATTTCCATTTGTCCATTCATTACACCCTCAATATCCCAGACCCTATTTTGTCTACACTCAAAATAACTGACAATGCATTTGCATCTCAAAGTAACTCAGCCATACAAAACTAGATCAGTTTGACCCAATTTTATGCCTTCTTTCCATTTCAAACACCCTCAATATCTTGGACCCTATTTCACCAACATGCATGGAAATTGATATTTGACTGCATCTAAAAATTAGGTTATAGTGACTTGGCTTTGGAATGGTTAAATAGGTTTTGGATTTTGAGAGTATAACAAATAGATAGCTGAATAAATCTATAAAAAGAGACACTCAAGCATAAAAATTAGGTCAATGTGACACAATTTTGATATGGTAGGCACGCTCACCTTGATATACATCCACACTGCAATTTTCTTAAGTGAAATAAGGTCCAATATATTGAATATGTAATGATTTGGTTTGGCACAGCAACATAAGTAGGTTATTTAGTACTGATGTGACAGAGTCTACTGATGTGACTGAATCAAGTGCCTTGCTCAAGTACACTGCACAGTAGTTGACTTGGGTTGATCCACTGGTAGGATTTGACCTGCACTCTTTCTGGCACACTAACCACTGAGTCATGACAGCTCCTTAGATGTAATTAAACATCTAGCTAAAATTAAAAGCAAGCAAGTGTAAACACATGATGACAGTAATCTAGCACTGAATGATTGCACTACGATGGATCAACATACCAATTTCCATAACTGAAAGCAAAACAGAGTCAAAGATATTGAGGGTGTGACATATGGAAAGCTGAAATACAAAAGTCACCAAAGCAATTAAAATGGGTTAAAGTGACCAACTTTTAGTATGGTTGAGTTACTTCATCCAGATGTATCTACATACCAATTTACATGTACAGATGAAATCTGACATTAACATTTCACTCATTCAGGATCTTAATAACAATTCTGAATGCCAGATTTGGTTGAAATCAAACAATCAATTGTAGAGTAATGCTGTATATATCAAAGTAAGGAGGACAATCAGGGGCCATAACTCCTGTACATGATATCATGGAATGCAAAAAATCAAACTCATTCAAGGTCTTATCAATAGTAAGGTGCATTTTATATTTGGTTGAAATCCAGTAATCCTTAGTGAAATTATGCTGCATGAACCAAATTATAAGGACAGGCAAAGAGTTGCCATACCTCTTCTAAATGGAAAACTGAAAACTGAATTCACTGAAGGTCTCATCAATATAAAGCATAATACTGAATTTGATTGAAATCTGACTACTTGTGTTATGATACAGAAATCAAAGTTGGGAGGGCTGGAAAACAGGGAGTACAACTCCTATAAATAAAATTGTGGAACACTAAAATTCTAACTAATTCAAGGTTTCATAAATATACTGCCAGGTGCTAAACATGGTTCAATGTCAGAAAACCTTGCTTAAAATATGCTACTGAAATTAAAATTAGGATAAGTTATCAGAAGCATAAGTCCTGCAGAAATAAAGTCATGGAATACTAAGTCTCATCACCATAAAGCTGAACGCCAAATCTGGCAGAAATCCCAAGATCCTTGGTAAGTTAAGCTGCAGAAATGAAAGGAATATGGGCATTCAGGGGCAATAACTCTGAAGCTGAATTCATTCAAGGGCTCATTAACATAAAAATATACTCCAAAATTAGTTGAAATCCAACAAACCATGGTAAAAACATGCTGTGGAAACCAAAATCTGGAGGACTGGCTATCAGACAGCATAACTCCTTTTAGTGATGTCATGGAATGCCGAGAATCCAAGTCAGGATATCAGACAACTCCTCTGAATGATGGCAGAGAAGGCTGAAAATTGAAATCTTTTCAAGTCTTGTTAATATAAAGCTGCCTACTTAAACTGGTAAAATTCCAACAATTCCTAGTAAAGTTACCTTCCAGAAACCAAATAATTGAAAGCCAGATGGACAGACAGACTGACAGATGGACAAAGTGTTTACTATAGGACTCTACCAAATTTGTTGAGCAAGGCCCCAATAAAGAATAAAACAAATCCCATAAATCATTAAAATCCTTTTAAAATTTTTTTTGAGTTTTCAAAAATAGTCAATAATTTAATTATGAAATTAGTAATCAATACCAAATGAATAAAGAATCTGAAAATATTCATTACATTATAATCAATACTTTATTCAAGCATGATGGTAAAAATAAATTTGGGTACCTAAGACTGAACATTATTCTCTGACTGATGTAAAAAATTCAAGGAACAAGACAAAGTTGAACTGTAACATATTATCATCTACAATGTCCAGAACACATACAGATATGCCAATGACAATATCTGCCTTACATTCATTATGCACACAAAAATCTCGTCACAACCCCAATATTTCAACCAGTACTCAGATCAAACGATGAAAATATACACAAAATACTACAAAAAAAATAAAAAATAAAAATGAAAACAGCAGTCATCAGTTTCAGAATATCGATAAGAAACCGTTGTACACATCACTGATCAAATCAATAATATATTTGGATGATTAGAAACTTATCTTTTCAGTTACTGGTATGGTACTTGTATGATTACTTCACATCCACAGACAGAAACTTTCCATCTGTCGAAGTGACGGAATTAATATAAGTACCATACCAGTAATTGAAAAGATCAGTTACATATCTAAATATTTTAACAGACAAGTTCATATGTACAAATATTGTGCCAAATCTGCAAATACCTTGGCAAGTAGTATGAAAACCTGGCCTTCAAACAAGACCTGCTAACTCTAACAAGATTGTCTCAGTAAGGCAATTGACCTTTTCTGTAAGTTTGACCAGTTTTCAGTAAACATTATGTACTGCTCTTTCAAGCTTGAAAACTTGTATTTAAAAGGTTGGTATTCCAAACTGATGTCTTGATGGCAAACATGTTCAATTGAAAAGTCCGTAAAGTACACATAGACCTTATTACATTATTGCACAAACTTCGGTTCCAAACCCTATGCAGCTTAATGGCTTGTTGTTATCCCTCAACTTGACAATTGTTGGAATTTGTTTCATTTCACATGATGATAGCAACCGCCACCTTACTTACTCAAATCAACACATGATGTCCAATAAATGTAATTGTGTTCCTTCCAGCTTTTATTCAGAACAATCTGAATATTCCTTTTTATTCTTCTGTACTGGTTATTAAAACTTTTTAAAAGTTAGTTTTTTTCCTTTCACCTTTACCATGTCTCAGTAGCTGCATGCCATTTAGGGGACACTCAACAGATATTATGAACTTCTGAGATATTGGTGGGTGTAAGGTGAAGTTGTTTACATTTGCAACAAGCACAATGAAGAAAAGGTTGATATAATGCTATGTTACTTTCATGTATTGTGGTAGAAATCTCTTGGATATGGTACTTGTAGAAATTGTACATGATCTAAGCACACATTTAACTAAAATGACTGCTCCTTTGTGCTAAAAGAATCAGCATGAATTAGTCTAAAGTACACTATCTTTAGCAGTTATTAAAAAGGGGAAACCATTTTTTGCCAGACTTGAAAAAAGAGCTTCTGAAAGTGCAATGAATGAATTACCAATTATAGAAAATATAAAAAATGTTATCTGCTCTTTGTTTTACAATTTACCTCTGAAGTCCAGGAAGTGAAAATGACCAAGTGGAGCTAGCAGTTTTTTGAACGGTGTACATCTGAAGTAAGGCCAAACTGTATACTTATAACCCATATTACATAAATCAATCTTACACCAAAATATAAGGAATTAAAAGTTCTCTGAACAATACCTAAGATATACAAGGTCTCTTTCAAATAGCCAGTATAATCAGTGAGAAAAACCAGGGAGATGATTTTTCTTTGAAAATCTAACCCTATGCATGATATGAAACAGTAGAGCACCACCTTAAAAAAATCTATAATCAAAAGTTTGATCATGCAGATGCTTTGCATGAAAAAAAAGTGCAGTTTAAAGCATCTGAGGTACTACTGTAAAGTTAGTCTGATTCCCTGACTAATTTCACTAAAGCTAATATAAAACCTGGATCCAAATCAAACATGAATGAGCCAATTATTGGGATTTTACAGAAAAAATTATATTTCCATAGTTTTTCCTTTGATTTCATAAGACCATATTTTAAGGGTCATTTTCATAAGACTTATAGCAAAATTGTAAGGGGTGGCAGGTCTTAAAGTGAAGTGAAGCTAATCCTCTTTTCATATTCCATGTATGTCCTTAAAACCAAGTCTGATTTAAAACTCTATGTATCTATATTAGAGTTACACAATTGCTGCTGATAAGCTTCAAATACAGAAAGCATCAGCAGATGAAACTGACTTGCCTCTGACTATATTTCAATAATAAGGGAGAAGGATATACATCATAATTTTGGTTTTAAAAAAAAGATATGTCCAAGATCAGGCCAGAAATTCTAAAATCATTCTGAGTAAAAAACTAACTTTTACTAATCAAAGTATTGAGAATAAAAATGGCTTGTGGGGTTAAGGTTTTGGTGCTTTACAACACATTAACACATGCAGGTTATTCTGTGCAAAGGCAACTGGAGTAAAGTGCATTGCCCAAGGACACACCAAGGCAGCTGACCCAGGCTTGTACAATGGTAGGATTCAAACCGCACCCTTTCGGCTTTGAGGTCGGCACACCACCACATCTCTCTGAGGATTCAGGTACCAGGTAATACAGCTACATCCAACAGGATCAAAGGGATGAATGCAACTTGTGAGATATTGATAATCAAGTTCCTTTTTTTATGAACACCATCCAGTACCAATAACTCTCTAAATACCTGTAATCTTAATTATATAATTGGTAAGTCTTTTCTTTTCTTTACCTCTTAACTGAGCACTGATTAAAAAATTCAAAAATGTTTGAGAAAAATATATAAGCCTTTATGTTTGATGAGTATTTCAATGACTGCAATGATTGTGTATTATGTGCTACAACCAAAGGAGGAGGTAACCACTCTGGCTTATCATTCCTTTCAGGATCAGAATTTGAGTTACATCCCTTACAAACAATTCGTAGCAATGGAATGTAGATGGTATGCCACAGGCTATCGGGATGAATTATCTCCAAACCAAAAAATCCACAAGTAAAAAAAATTTTCCTCTTCAAGTGGAGCAGTAAACATGAAATATGACTAAGAACTGGTCATGAAATCAGAATGTTGAAGTTTTATTTAGATTGGAAGCAAACTGGATGAATGGATTTTTTTTCTTGATAAAAAGGCATCAATTAAAAAAAAAAATGACCAAATTATGCAATAGTGTTTAACAGTAATGTTCCCAAATCATAAACATGATTAATCTTTCAATAATACAAACAGCCTGATTGTGTAGACACAACTGCAGTCATTTTTTTAAAAAGAAAAACTAAACAATTTTACTTAATTATTTAAGAAAACAAGTTTTTGCAAAGATCATCTTGCATGTATTGTATATTGTCACCATGAAGTGAAGATTTCTGGTGCAGTTTAGGAATGTGATTTTCCCAGTTTGAGGGTGGACTTGGGCTGAACAGGTCAGGTGACACTTCACTGGTCTCAGCTTGCGGGGAAATAATCCAACCTAGACTATTAAAATGATCTGGACTGGCACAAGGCTGATTTTTTACAGTAGATGAAGTCCATGTTTTGGAGGACTTCTTTTGCCTTTGACATTCAGATGAAAACTGATCATGCGATCCAATACTTTCATCTGAGAATAGATAAGGTGTTCCAATTGGTAGATTTAACACATCTTTCAACACATCACAACTGCTTTGCTGTGAAAATTGAAGTTTTCCCATTAAATGTTTGGATTTTTCTAACTTAAAACTTGCATCCTGATGTTTCACTTGCGATTCTTTACTCATCCTTTTGCTATAAATTGCCTGTGCCTCAACAGGTCTGTCATCTGATGGCATATTTTCCTTTTCAGTAACAGACACCGCACATGGAGTTCCTGGAATCAATGAGTCATCTCCTGTAGATGTTTCTGAAAAAACTATGACTGGAATTCTTGGAACTTCAAAACTGTCAGAATTAAAGAGGTCCTGTGACCCAATGGGAGAACCGGTGGATGATGATATTTTGTCATTGTCTTTTCCAATTAAGTTCTTCTTTGCTGTTTTGAGACATGATTTCAGTGTCACAGGATTGGCATCTGGTCTCTGAACAGGACTAGCAGTGAGCTTCATTTTCATGTCGATGATTTGTATAGTACTAACCCTCCTCAAACGGCTGTGAAATGTCACCTTCTTGGTCTGAGGTTTAAAACTCGTTTTCAATAAGTCTGCCGAGTTAGAGTTGCTACCATTAAAAGAACATTCACTTATAATCATGCTCTCTGCACAAATATTTTCCAGGTCACCTGGGGTGCTGGAGAAATGAGCTACTTTATCTGTTGGGCTGGACCATTTCCTTGAATTATCTGAACCACTGGTTTCACTTCCTTTCCCATTAGTTGCTGATTTCATACCTTTAATGTTCTTAAGTATCATGGAACTACTTTTTGCTTCATTTCTAGTACTGGGTGAGGTTAATGAATTGTCAAAATTAGTTTGCAGATTACCTGTGTTTGCCAGGCAAACAACTTTGCTGACAGTTCTGGGTCCTTTCTTAACCTCACTTGAAGTTGAGAATAAACTGTTGGATTTCCTTGACAACTCCTCTGAATTTTCTTTTTTGTCTAGTCTGTGCAACATCTCTTTCATCTTGTCTGTGCTAGTTGATTTACCTCCTACAACAACGGAAGCATAAGGTCCTTCTTTTGCTTTTCCTATTTTGGTTAAGCTTCCATCTTTTACATTTGATGGACAAGAATTTCCCTTTATTCCACAGTCCATGGTTGTCCCAATCTCTGCCATATATGCTGTTTTAATAAAATCTTCTTTACGTGATGAAGAAAAACAGTCCTCTGTGAGAAATAGGTCAATGTCACTTGAGAAATCCTCATCCAATTCTGACCATTCTCGTATCAAATGATTTGGAGGAACTGTTGACATACCACTGACAATGTGTGAAACAGCTGGTTTCTTTGGATTGCTGCTGGCTGAAACAGTTGGTGTAGAACAATGTCCTGCTGGAGAAAATGGTGAGGAACTAAACAGTGAAACATTACTGACATTGTCAACTTGTTCATTATGTCCACAAGGAGAATCATGCATGGATATTCCAGAACTGCTGAAAAGATCCTGAGATCCACCATAGGAGATTCTGGATTCTTTTATATCCATATGACTTTCAAAAGATGAGGGATTAAATGCTGCACCATGGTTTGTACCCTGGGCCTGTCTGCTTGGATGTGGTGCATATGAAGCAACAATATCTGTACAGGTTTCTAATGCTGTAGTCAAAGCTGCACTTCTTTGCTGAGCTTCAAAGAAGCATTTATTCTCAGATAAATCATTTCCTTTAAAGGAATAATACTTTGGGTCCAATTTAATATCATCAGAAAGTGTATCAAAACTAGAACTATGTGAGAAATCGTAATTATAAGGATTAAAGGATCCTTTCTTTGGTACTGAGCTATTATTATCCTCTGATGACAAACTGTTCTGCTTCCTTTTCACATTATTGGCTTGTGACAGTATGTGAAGGTTGGCAGAGTTTGCTCTATCTTGGAAGACATCAGAATTTTCCAAAAATGCCTCCAACGATTCTGAAAATATCTCTGGGTTATCACTTGCTGAATGCTTTGTTATGTCTAAATTAGCTTCCTTCCAATTTTCAGCATCTGGATCTTTTAATGACACTAAATCTGATGATATATATTTGTTTTCAATATCAAAAGATTCATTAGGTTTTAAAGTTTTCCCATTTCGAAGACTATCTTCTTGATTCCTTCTATTTGAAAATGTGCTACTGTGTGTCAGATCTGTCCAATGTCCACTATTTGGCAGCCCGTCTTCACAAATACATGTGTCTAGAGCTAAACACTCCATGTGCTGACAGTCAGCTGTACTAGACCCTGAAATTGTTTCTTCTTGATTCCTAACATTTCCATTGTTGTCCTTGTAACTTGGACTACAAGAAAGTTCTGAAAATGATTCAAGAAAAGCATAAATATCTTCAGATTCTGGCATATCAACAATGAGACCACCATGGATGTCCTTGTCACATTTTTTTGTTCCACTCTGACTGTGTGAAGGAACTTTGGACTGTTTTCCTCCAGAAGAACTTTGTTGAATGATTTTTAATCTATCAAAGTTGTTAATATCTTGAGAAATCTGTTGTTCTTTCTTACTATTTGGCAAATTACTACACACACTGTTTTTCTCATTTCTGGTCCTAGTTGCAGGATGATTATCCACTTTACTGTCAATTAAAGGACCAGTCATCATTTTCATCCTTTCAGAAGTAGTTCCTCCCATTTCTTTGTCCAATATGCATGTATTCTTACTAGTACTTTCCTTTTTGGTAAAGTCTGGACTACGAGGCTGCACTTGTGTTGATGAATCAGAAACTGATACTTCCAAAATCAAATCATCCATCTGTGAAGAAAGAAATGCTTCCATACCCTCAGATTCTGGCATGTCCAGCTGAGTATTACCAATGGCTCCTGCTTGTGACAATCTTGGAGAATGAAAGCTTTTTGCCCCAGGACTGAGAACACAATCTGATTTTGGTGTGAATTCATTTCCTTTACATGTCATGTGGGAGGATGGTCTTAAATTAGGACCCTGATCTGGAGCCTTCTGATTACCATAGGGCAAATAAGATGAGGAATTACGTTCTACTTTGTGAGATCTGAAACTTGTATCCATCAGTGATTCAATTGGGCTCCTAGAATTTGACTGTTTCCATCTTTCTGTGCTGTTTTTCTTTGAGATTTGCTTCTTTTTATGTACATTATTTCCACATTTTGAGTATTTCTCAAGCCCAACTGATGATTGGCTGGAAGCTACATCTGATTTACAGCTATGTCTTGAACTGTTAGAGACCTGTCTTGAAGATGAATTGGTAATGGAGCTGGGACCTTCTTTCAGTGTTTCTTGATCACTCTCTCTAGGTATGACTGGAGACTGATCCTTCTTTGACTGTCTATTACTAAATAAAGCGTGGTCCTCCCTCAAGGACTGCCTCATTTTTGACTGCCTTGTAGTGATCTGATTGGTTTCTAAATGTCTTCTTTTTAATCGAACTTTTTTAGATGTACTCTCTTTGACTGGAAATTGCTCATTCTTTGTAAAAATGTTTCTGGACTGGCTGGATTTTGTCACAGTTTGTTGTATTGCCAAGTGGCCATCCTTTGACATGTCAGACTTGGTTAACTTAGAATAACTTTGTGACTGAACCTCAACTGAATTAGATGTTTTGCTTGAGTTTACAACAGAACCTTTCTCTGACACATTTACTACATCATTGCTTACATTAGCATGAATGACAGATTCATCTCTCATTAATAAATTTTGTGTGGGGTAAGTGTCTTTGATATCTGTTTCTTGCTCCTTTCTGGACACATTCATGTTATCCATAGCTATAAGCAGTAAACTGTCAGATGAAGATGAAAGAGATTCAATATCCAATCCCACATCTGACTGTTTTAAACTTAATTTTATACTTGCTTTTTCTACTATATCATCTCTGATAACATCAGCATAAACTTTGTTCTCTAATCTAGAAACTACATCACTTGAATCATGTACAGTGTTCTCCTTTTCTGACCTTAGCTGCTGCTTGTATAAATAGCCTGTTTGTTGAAGCTGAAGTGAATTCTCTGACTTAGAAAGATACCTCTTTAATGAATATCCAGACTGTTCACAATGTGCTTCCAGTTTTAATCTATTTCTTGTGTCCTTTACACACATGCCTGGATTCATACTTGATTCTATTTTTGATGTAGGTGTCATCTTTTCTGATGACGCAGTACAACTAGTCTTGCATTTGTGACTTCTCAGTTTCGTTAAAGATGCATTGTGTGTACCTGGAATTTTGTTCATATCAAAGTCGGTACAGGTAAGATGATCAAATGGATCTGGGCCAGAAAGCACATACTCTGATATATCTTCATAATTACACATTCCTGGTGACTCCACAGAGGATGATGACCAGCTTCCATTTCCATCACTTCCTAGAGAATAATTCAGGCCTTCAGAATTTCTACTTCTGCTTTTCTGAGAAAAAGGTCTGATCTTTTTTCCTGTATCTATGGATTTGCTTGTTGATGACTGACTAATTGTTTTATCCAATTCAAAACTAAAAACAACTTCAGATTGCTTTGTGAAAACTGATGAGGAATCATACTTTTCAGACTTACTTCCTTGAGAAAAAATTGCTGGGTCATCAGATTTATTTTGACATGGTTTGTCACAGTTTGTCCTTTGTAACACTTGAGAAGATAAAGATAGATTCTGTGAATCGTATGCCAGTAAAACCTTGACATAGTCACAAACTGTTGGCATATTTACACTGCATGATGGTAACATCTGATAGGCAATAATATCAGAGGGATCCAACTGAGAAGAAAACTGACTATGTCTCTGTTGTGTATCTGTTTTGTTGTTAAATACATTTTTCAACCTTGCAGTTCCAGAACCAGCATGAAGTTTTAAACCAAAATAAAAATGTTGACCTACGAAAGCATAACTCAATGCTTCATGCAGCAGGAAATCTTTGTCTATGTCAGGTCTGTTCAGTGAAGTGAATCTCCTGTAAGAGAATTTAGAAACCACATGTAAGAAGAAATTTGAACATTGAATTTTCAAGTATGATTGGCTAAGTTTGTTTTGGATTGGCTTGGAGCATTAAATTTGTACCTTTTACTTGACAATAAAAGTAACTACAATATTCTCAAATTGTACTTTTAGTGCTAATACTTCTTTGAAGACTGAAAGGAAGCTGCAATAATCATATCACATTTCTGGAAGTTCAGAGAATATATGCTGGTGCATTTCATTCCTCAACATTACAACCTTCCAGTCGAATGTCTTTACTCTGATATGGTTCCATATTATTCAGATTATGTTCTCACATCTGGACACCATCTTTTGCAACTACAGGCAAAAGTTTGATAAGAGCTGTCAACTCTATCTGCCTAAATCATTCAGATCAACATTTGCAAATAAAGTGGGATCTAGTCAACTTTTTCATCATATTCATTCATGAGATAAATAGATTAAATGACATTCCTTGAATGAGAAAGCAATTGATTTCATAATAATTGGAATCTGTATATTTGATTCTTATATACCATATATACTCATGTCAAAGATGCATTCAACTGCAAACACAGATCCTAATCTGCCAATGCACTGACTGATCAGGGTCTACATTGTTAGTTCTACTGATCACTCCTAAAAAAACCTACATAGACCCATATAAGCCAGTGAATTATATGATTGCAGATCTGGGTCTATGCAGCTTGCAGTTGGCTCTGACTTACAAGCTAGAATATGAAGTACAGTACTTAGACTACTGGACCCACCCCTATCACAGTACTAAGACTACTGGACCCACCCCTATCACAGTACTAAGACTACTGGACCCACCCCTATCACAGTACTAAGACTACTGGACCCACCCCTATTACACTAAGACTACTGGACCCACCCCTATCACAATACTAAGATTACTGGACCCACCCTTATTACAGTACGAAGACTACTGGACCCACCCCTATCACAGTAATAAGACTACTGGACCCACCCCTATCACAGTAATAAGACTACTGGACCCACCCCTATCACAGTACTAAGACTACTGGACCCACCCCTATCACAGTACTAAGACTACTGGACCCACCCCTATCACAGTACTAAGACTACTGGACCCACCCCTATCACAGTACTAAGACTACTGGACCCACCCCTATTACACTAAGACTACTGGACCCACCCCTATCACAATACTAAGATTACTGGACCCACCCTTATTACAGTACGAAGACTACTGGACCCACCCCTATCACAGTAATAAGACTACTGGACCCACCCCTATCACAGTAATAAGACTACTGGACCCACCCCTATCACAGTACTAAGACTACTGGACCCACCCCTATCACAGTACTAAGACTACTGGACCCACCCCTATCACAGTACTAAGACTATTGGACCCACCTCTATTACAGTACTAAGACTACTGGACCCACCCCTATTACAGTACTAAGATTACTGGACCCACCCCTATCACAGTACTAAGACTACTGGACCCACCCCTACCACACTAAGACTACTGGACCTACCCCTATCACAGTACTAAGACTACTGGACCCACCCCTATTACAGTACTAAGACTACTGGACCCACCCCTATCACAGTACTAAGACTACTGGACCCACCCCTATCACACTAAGACTACTGGACCCACCCCTATTACAATGCTATTATGGTATAAGAAAGATATTTTGCAGGTAGTTACAATTTCACGTAGCTGGATAGGACTTGCAGTAATTACTAATAACTTTAATTGGTCTGACATATTGTCACATAATATTCTGCTTTTCGGATCAGCAATAAATTACGATGTTTTAAACAATCAGTTGAAACGATTTGATTTGCTGTTTTAATACCCTTTCTTTGTGCTAGAGCCAATCTGTGTTAAAAAAATAACAATGTAGAATAGCTTCAAAAAGAATTAATGCAAACAATATTTATTCCATGATTTGGGACTGTAAAAAAATTTATGAAAGCAATAACTGATGGTAATGATTGAGGACATACCGGTGGAAATCTGTGGCACAAGTTCCAAAGAAAGTATCAAGGGTTTTGCCAAATATGGTCAAATTATCTATATCTGTATCATCTGCCACTGTTAGAGCCAGACGGTATCTCTTGGGAACTTCACATCCATGACAGTAATATCTGCACTTCAGGCAATGCCAGCTGAAAAAATTAACATCGATATGTAATGAATGCTGACAAATAGCACTTTTTAAATAAGAAATTCAAACTTTTTTCTAAGCCATTTATCAAAAGGGAATCACCATGACAGACTAATAATATTACCTTTGAAATATGTGACATTACAAGTGACAACATGATTTTTCAAAGATGTAATTTCTAAATCAAATCTTCTACAAATGTCAAAACAATCCTTTTCCTAATACCTGGGAGGAGTTAAAATTTTCACAGAAGTTTTTGTAAAACTTTCTTATCTATGTATCCAAAAATTCTGATATAAACAAAAGCAGAATTAGAAAAAGATATATGACCATACTGCTGTAAGGTTGTTAGTAGACTCTCCACAAAAAAAATTCTAAGATCCAAAAAATAAAAAATGGTCTGAAAATCTAATCAGGTCACCCAGATATGTATATAAACAATTATACCAAATTTCATTTGTCCACATCAAGCAATTATTGCTTATTTGCACCAAGAAACCTATCGTAAAAATGTAGAGATCCAAATGTTCAAATATTTGTGAAAAATTTAAAAATGGCTGTATTGGTCTGAAAACTGAATCATGTCAACCAGTTATATGCATACAAAATTTCGTTTGTCTCTCAAGTGCTTTTTGCTTAATCATCCTAACAAGTATTTTGTTATAACAGTCTTAAACAGCTTGAGATACTATATCTATTTATATAACAGCCTACTCAAAAACGTGACTGTGCAATTCATACTAATTTTAAAAAAATTGAGTGAAATATCAACATCAAGTGCAAAAAAACCACATCATACATTCAAGCCTTAGTTTTATTTGCTCACGAAATGCCTCCAATTTTCTGAAAATTATCCCTTTTCTCAAATGGAGGGAGGGGTATCCCCCCCCCAATAATTTTCATCTCTTGAACAGAAAGTGTTTTATGCAGTCTAAACCTGCAAATATAATTTTTAATGCTTCCAAGTTATACAAAACAATTTAATATTAAGTATTTAGTCCAATGTTGCCAGCAGATTCCCCCTTCCATAAACACACTCTCTATTGTATGATGATGCATTTAATCAATTTAAACTTTGCTATTGGTTCAAGTTCACTACCGGTATATTAGGTACAAATTTGAAATTATACCTCATCTCTATAATACTAAAACAGAACCATGTAACTACAGTTGTAGCACACTGAATTGGTCTTGGTCAGTAAAACACTTGGCATATTCATAAAGGCATGATTAACATCTTGATGATTAAGACTCAGTCTAATAGCATGTGCTTTATAGTACTTAAAAATAACCCATCAAATTATCTAATAAAGAATAATAAGTTCCAAAACAGGAAGTCAACTTCCCAATTTATTACTTTCTTATCTGCAGCTCTGGTCTATCTAAAAAGTCCAAAATTTTTTTAAAAATTGGAAAAACTGTTGTAATGGCCTGAAAATCAAATCAGGTCATCTACTTTTGACAGTGATAGAGTGTGTAAAATTTCTTTGCTCTGTGTTTAATATATTTTGTGCTAGTGTGTTTTAGTGTGTGTGTGTGTGTGTGTGTGTGCAAACAGACAGATGCAATATGCGGTGGATGCATGAAAATATGAAATTATTTTGCACTACATGTATTTCCTCAAAATTTCAAATTTAGGCAAGAAGATAATATAAATATTTGTATAGCCCTGCCACAGCGCTGATGGACACATGAAGGTAAAACAAGGATACCTTAATCTAGAAAACAGCTGATTGATGCATGAAGGTAAGTCAAGGATGCCTTAGTCAAGAAAACTGAGGATTTTCCTTAGCATTACTTGGTGTATGATGGAAGAACCTGAAATAGAATCCCAAACTTTGAGTGTCTATTGTCATTTCTACTGCAGTCTTCTATGAAAGGCTGAATACATCTTCTTTAAAGGGTGTTTGATTTGGTCTGATGAAACCAAATGGGGTTCATTGATAGAGGTGGAGTCTTGAAAGTAGGTAACCATCTCTTACTGCTCTTCTAACAAACTATCGCTATCCATATTTCATTTATATTGTGTGTTTGACCTTTGTCCATGATTGAGTTCAGAGTTTTTGTGTACCTGATTTTTGTCATGTTTGTAAGTTATACAGAAATTATTTACTAATTTTGAATTCAAGGTCTAGCCTTATTTACAAACTTAAAATGTTCCGTAAGTGAACTTGTGACCAACATTTTGGGAATTTTATTGTGTCTTAGGTTTTTATATAAGGTTGTGGTACACAAAATGGTTCATTCTCATTTTAAGTTCAGTCTGAAGAATTATTTACTGCAGTGCTCAGATATAAGTTAAGAGGAATCATTTATTTAATTATTCATTGGAATTACAAAATGCTCATAGACTTTTTGGACTAAACCACTATATTGGAATTATTTTGAATTCATTCAACAACATTCTGGGTTATAAGCTTTTAACGTGCAAAAGAACAATATAAGCTTTTCTTACTTATAAAATAAATATAATGCAGTTTCAAGAATACATCATCCATTTTATTTTACCTTGCAGTATTTTTTGATGTTTATTGTGATATGATGCCAATATTAGTCAGCTTAATTACCCAGAGTATATTCTTATGGAATGATTATTATAAACTTACACATAAATTTACCAAGTGATGGTTCATTGTTTTTACTTGTACTTCAAGACATCATAAGATCACAATAAATAAAATGATAAAACACAGATGGTTGGATTTGTCAAAACTGGGAGTACTTTTCTTTTGTGGTGATTACATGTACTGTACTGTAATAAATTTACTACCTTCTAGAGTTGTATAAGGCATGAATGACTTAACCTATATGAGACACCTGGTGGGATTTAATTCTTTCTATCAGAATCCTTGAAATGCAGATCAAGAGGTTTACTCCAGGGTCACTGCTTGGATCAAGGCAGGCTAAATACTGTAGTTGCTCCAGCTTATCCAGTGTCTGTCATTTTGACAAAATATGCAAAGAAAGTGAAATTTATTTGCTATTTCACACTCTCCCTTTTCAAGCACTGAATGCATTTGTATTTTGAGTACATTATTATCTCATGTCTTTTTCTTTTCAATAAGCAATGTAAAACTGTTTGAACATTTGTTTCAAGTTTTATTTATCTATTTTTGAGTTAACTAAATGAATATTTATGTTGGCAATAATTTTTCAATCTATGTTTTTCAGCTCTAAATCCTCAATATTCAGAGAGCTTTGTGGCCTGATTTGCATGACAGTATTTATGTCCTATTGAAGTTACATGGTTACCATACCGTAGCTGAAAATACAAGACACTCAAGCTTAAATATCAGGTTACACTGACCTTGTTTTGGTATAAATGAGTTGCTTTTTTGGATAAGCATCCACATACATTTACCAATTTTCATGAGTGCAGTTGAAATAGGGTACAAGAGATTAAGTACAAAATAAAATAAATGCTGAAAATACCAAGTCATTCAAGTCAGTGACCTATTTTTTGCATGGTTGACTTCCTCTCCCTAAAATGTACCAAAATACCAATTTTTACAAATGTAGGTGAAACAGGGTTTACGACACTGAGGGCATAATGAACGAATGAACAAACACATGAACATACAAACCAATGAATATACAAAGATATACACAAAAAAATGGGGAAAAAATGCTTTAAAATTCCAACTTAATTGGTGAGGAGATAAAAATTTATACCTATGAAAACAATCAATTGAAAGCATCAAAGTACATGTATCCTGAAATGGGCTTGCATCCCCATCCCAGGAGATCATACACTCTTGTCACCATGGAAACCAGGACTGGCTCCAGAACTATGATGAATTAACAGTAGGCTCAAGACAAGATTAACTCAACAGAATATATTGTACCTGCTATTTGTGATATCAGAAAGCAACTTGCTACAGCAGTGTGGACAGCTTGGATAGGTTACAACTGTACTTCTCACTGCTGTCACAACAGCTAATACCAGGCATCTCTGCTGGGAGGTCATTCTGAGGACAGCCTCTGACAGTTTCAATTTTACAGCTGGCCCAATATGGGATCATTCTGTAGAAAATCCTAAAGTCTGAAAACAAAATGAAATGCAGCAATGCAAGTCAGCCCAATAAGACTTATTAACAGTGTTGCTAAACTTTTCCATTTACAATGTACAGATTGTACAGACAACAGAAGTGTATAGGTGTAGACATGTCCCTGATGTGGAAACAGAGCAGCATCATGGTGATAATGAATGCAGTCTTGAACACAGATATCAATATGAAACAATTTATGTAATTAAATAAATGAAATTAAACAGCTTTTGGGCACCTCTGCTTACTGGTACATGTATATCCTTTGACTTTGAAAATAAATCAGCTGTTATATCCCCAGAAATATTTGTAGAATTTTGAAAATGAAATCCCAGGGTCTCAATTCTGCACAAAGCTATAAACACAATTTGAACATTAAGTGTTATGGACAAGAAACTAAAGACACTGGAAGACTGGAGTCACTCTACAGAGAGAACTGACACCTGACTTGAACTGCTTACAGCAGTAATTAAGTCCTTCAAGAGTTTGACAGGAGTGGTGCTGTTAAATCTATTTTGTAACACATGTGGTACATGTAATTCCTCCAGTTCTTGTTTTTGAACAAATGAAATATAAAGCAACAATTTAAACAACACCTTACAAGAATACCATAAATGGAATATTATACTGTTACAGCCATCGTATATTTAATAAGCCCTCTGTGCAAATGCTACAGTTGACTTGTGCGATTACTGGACAAGGAGTCTCAATTACCTCAATCTTCAGTCTTAATGTGCTGAAGGCATGGATGATTCTGCTATATTAATTAAACTGCCTGGCAGCCCCAATTTCTGTTGGCAGCCCCAGAATTTCATTTTGAAATATCCAAATCAAAAGTAAGTAACTCTTGCTTGCCAGAACATTTCCCTTATTCAATTCATATCTGTAACATAGTGTTACTTAACCAGAACTGAAATTCTACCTGTTTTAAAAGGTAGCCTGGCACTGCTTTAAAGTGCATTTAATTGAAATAAATCAGGGCTCATGCTGGTCCTCCTTTTTGAAGAGAAAAACATAACAATGTTTTGCTTTGATTATTAATGCATAGTATTTAAACAAACTGAGGTGTAGGTAATGTCAAGAAATCAATGCAAGGCCAAATAAACTTTGCCTCTTTGGCTTGATTAAGTGGAATGATAGGCTCTGGATGACTATTTTGCCTATATCATTGCCTAACATGGATACTGTATGTATCTGGATTCTCTAACATGTGAATTGTCAAAAAGCTGACAAGGAGCAAACAGATCCCCATGTTCAACGCAACTGGTGAAAATTAGAAAAACTAAATCCTAAATTTTTTTGGGGACCAGTTCTTTTGGATGGATGACAGCATGAAACAATTAATGACCTTTTCAACTACTTTACTTCTAATGAACCAAACAATGTTTTTGTCATATTTTATTTCATGCTTAAAAAAACAAACAACTAAAATGGAACATACATGTAGTTTTAAGTAGTGCTGAGCCTTCTAGTTTCTTGATTTTTTGTGTCTGCTTAGTAGATATGCCACAAAGATTTTTATCATTTAGAACAGTGTCATGAGAATCTTTATTATGTGTTTAACTTTTGTCCACGATTATTGATTGTGGGTTGAACATTAAGATTATATTTGCAAACATGTTTAAATGGACTTTTGATCTCAGAAAGCTCAAGAAAGAGAATTTGTTTTCGAATTTGATGGGAAAATGACCACATCCTGGTCATCTTGCATCTTATTTTTCTATATAAGGTTTGTGATCAACAAAATTAATTATTCTTATTTTAATAACAGTCTTTGTGAAATCACTTTTAATTCTGTTCAGATAAAATTTTAAACAAATTATTTATTCAAAATATTCATTGGAATTACAAAGTGCTCACTGACATTTTGGACTAAATCACTATTTTGGGATTATTATGAATTCATTCAAAGACATTCTGGATTATATTATTGTGATGCATCAAGGCTGGTGGCACATCGGCTCATCCAAAACTATTAGCACACTCAATACTGGAATTCATTTGGAACACTATACTTATAGGTTACTGCATCTGTATGGGAAAATATGAATGAGTTTCTCAGATGGATATACTGCACGACCTTGGGAGTGCAGTATATCCAGCCGACAAAACGAGTTCATATTTTCCCATACAAATGCAGTAACCTTTTTATTATATGCTCATTTTCTTATTCTACCCAAGGCTTAATTATATAAACAAAAATACACTACAAGAAACAAAGTAACTGAATTTATTTTGTATTTCAAACTATATACACAAGCGCAGATTTGTCATTACACAACAACAACATTATTAATGCGCACATAACTCCGCCCAGATCAATTTGAACTTAGTCGCGTGCTAGACATAACTTTCAAAAGAAAATGGCGTTTTGGTCTACTTAAAATTGAAATTTGGAGTCATATTGTGAATGAATGCGCATTGCAGCAACTTTTCCATTTGATCTGGAATGAATAGATTTTGGTATTTTTGTCGATTCGACGAAATTTTGTGATTATGGACTGGGTTTATCTACATGAAGTACATCAGATTTCAACAGTGTCTGTGCCAATTCTACATGAAATACATTGGATTTCAGCAGTGAGGGAGAAGTGCGTTGACATCTGCAAGTGTGTTTCTGTTCTGTCTCTGAATGTTTGAAATCATAATGTGGGAAAAATATGAAGTCTTTCAATTGCAATTATTGAAAAGACGCTATGGAATTTAATGTTTATTTCATTTTGAGTGTAGTAAGGAGGATGTAATTGCATTTAGAATATAGTTGAAATTACAGTACAATTTCAAAATGTGTAATCATTCTTGAGAACCCATGACATGGCTCATGTAATTCGGATTTGCAGAACTAAGGAAGCACATTTTGAGGAAATTCAGGATGTAAAACTGTAAGTATAGTTTTGCCATTCTTATTACCAGCTAAAGAAGACAGTTTATGCCTTGTCACTTGCATTTTATTTGTAAGGACCCTGACTGGCATCTGTAGCTAGCCTAAATCTGAAACATTGTATCAAAAAAGTTAACGCAGAATGTTCCAAAGCAGCTGGTATGTGGCAGTCCATGAAACCTCTCCTTTAGTTCATTCAGAAACAAATTTAATCAACCAAAACATAAAGCATCTACTATGAGAGTGTACATGATTTGTTTACAAAGTAGTTCCTAATACACTATTGGGCACATGTGAGTTCAATATGAAGGTGCGCATGAGTGTAATATCGTAAAATACTGCACGATTCTGACAATGTAAAGTTAATGGAAAAAAAAAAATGAGCATATTATAATTGTTTTTATTTGCGATAGAACTTTTAGGATTATTTAGGATGCAATTCACAATACTCAAAGTTCCTTTTAAATTTTCACTTTGTATTCTAGGAAAATAAATTATTTGTTGAATTTTATTAAACTTGATGGTTTTCCTTTTGCTGTTACTTAGTTTAAGACCACAGAGTCATAACAACAGAAAATTACTTTAATGTGGAACAATTTTTATTGAATAATCATAGTGCATCATTATTCCAATAACTCCTATACGTAACAAATATAGCAATTTATTTCATATTAAGGACATGTTATAAAAAAGCTGTTTTCTTATACCAAGAACAGAAAAATAACAGCAACTTGTACTAAATCATCTATTTAAAATGGAAACTTCTCTATGCAAGAACAAAATCATATAATCAATTCTGGTGTATAATATGAAGTTTTATAGTCTTGAAAATGTTTGTTTATGAATAAGTGTTGTTAAAATATTAAGAGGTATTATAACTGTTAATAACAGTGAGTTTATCACCCCAGAAATTAAGACTTTTCATATCTTGTCACAAAGCTAAATTTCTTCTTTTTGTTTCAGTGGTAATTGTTCATAGAGTGTTAAGTTCAATAAGTTAATACATAAAGAGTGGTGTGCAATTCAGCAGCAACAATATTTCAGTGAAGCAGTTGAAGCTACTGTATATGTATACAGTACTTAAAAAAACACATTTTTCATCAAGCAATATTCTCTTTTAGATTTCAACAAACATGATGGATTTCAAATGCATGATCTATGGTGATGATCTTTAAAACAACTGATTTTGTGTAATGTACAGAAAGAAACATTGCTGTTGCAAAAGGAGCTGTAGCAACAGCTTTTTCCATCACATACCTATATAATTCGTGTGCATGGATTTTAATAATTTCACCAAGTGGTCAGCATTCATTAATCTCTAACTTTCACTCATGGATACAAACAGTTACTTCACAGTTGTTTTTACATGTACACATATGCATGTATTGTTGATTCACATATGGACAATCTGAAGACAAAACTGGTTGTAGGAACATCCGATTGAGAGTCTAATGCCAAAGAAAGTTAATATACTTGTACTGTAAAATTACATGTTGCACATGTAGGTGTGCTATATGGTAGTTTCATATTTGATTGTTGAAAAAATAAGCTTTACACACTATTAAATATGATGTGAATTAGTATATTTTTAAATTTATTATTAATTCATGAAAATGTCATGACATGTATATAAAGGTGGGCCTAGAGACCAACCCTTGCCTGCCATGTATGCCTCTTTCCTGGATCAGTGTGTGTGCTTACCTAACCCTCTATTCAGAGGTTTGGTAACGCATCATGAGAACACATGGGTCCTTTCTATTCTAGGTGAAGACTACTGGCTTCATTTCCAGGAACACCTTCCTCTTTGAAGAACCCCTATATCTTTTCACGAGACAGATAAGAGATGAGGTACATATCCTTATGCAGATGGGTGCAATAAAGAAAACAGAAAACAATCAGTTTCTGGCCTTCTGCTCCTAGATCCAGGTGGTAAGTTTGTGGGTTGTTATAAATCTTTCCGCCTTATACAAATTTTTTTCAGGAGGAACCATTCAAGATGGAGACTACTGCCTCAATCAGGAACACTACACAGCCCACTGACTGGATAGTCTCCATCAACCACAAGGATACATGTCTTTACATCCCAATTCTCCCCCTCACAAGAAATACCCCAGGTTTTGCCTGGTTCAGGAGATGTTCCAATTTCAAGCCCTGCCTTTTGGCCTAGCCTCTGCTTCCAGAGCTTTTACCGGGGTGATGGGAGTGGATCAAGATCTGTCCTGCTGCTGATCCATCAAGGATTAATTCTGAACCCAAATAAATCAGAGCTGATCTCTTCTTGGGATTTCATATATGTTGGGATGAACTTCCTCACCAATGGCTCATACATATTTACATATTACAACACCATATAATTTGATTCTGAAACTTCTGAATGATATGCAATGTGCACTAAGAATGTATTCCTTTACATCTGGATCAGTGGTGTCAACATATACACACACACTCAAACACACACACAAACACATGTATCTTCAGCATCTCCAGCAGTCCATCTGCTTAGTATCGATAGTCAGTGATATTCAACTGATGAATTTCATATTTATTATTGTCTACATGAGAAATCCTGATGAGATGTGTATCAATTTTTTTCAGGTGGTATAAGCATCAATGTTAAATGTTTTATATTACAGTTTTTACAGTCAGATATAACAGGACATGGAGGATGGGGAAAATATCATTGTACTGACACGGGTTAGACACCTTGTTCTGCAGAATAGATGTTTCAATCAGTTGGCCCGGTGTCAGGATAATGTGACTGGGTGGGACATGATGCAACATGTCCTCAGCATTATGCCTCAGTGTTAGAGACATCACTATAAATTGCAATACTGCAGACATCATAGTGATATGACTGGAAAATTGTTAAAGCTACATTAAAAATCCAAATCACACATACACTCTCTTTAACCCATCTCTCAGCCATTAAAATGAATTATTTAAAGTTGTTATTTCTCTTGTTGTTGTTGTTGGGTTTAACGCCATTTTTCAGCACACAATAGGCTATACATGATGGCCAGTATCAATGGTGGAGGAAGAATCCGGGAAAACCCCGGAAAGAACCACCAACCCACGAGAAGCTACTGGCAAGCTTTCTCACACCCACATTGGCTGAATCTGAGACTTGAACCCACAAAGACAGAGGTGAGATGGCAGTGATCTGTAACGGAGAGCACTTTAGACCACTCGGTAACTCAGGGCCCTCTGTTATTTCTGTAAGAGTGCATATGAAATCAAAATTGCCTCTTATAACATTCACTTACATAAGTTTGTATATATGTATGGTCTGTGTTCATTTCATCCAGCACAGTAATCCTCTCTCCCTCTCATTTAACGGGACTATTTACTTTCCCAATTGTTTGTTAGTGCACATGAAATCAAAACAACTTATCCATCATCTACCTACATTGTTTGTGTAGCTTTTTTTTCTTTCAACATGTACTACTATAACTCTTTAAAGTTTCCTCATGGACGCATTGCTTTGCACTTGATTCTCAAAAAACTTTTCATTTTATGATACACATGTACATTAATGCATGAAATTAAAACAATACCTGAATAAGTTTGTTTTCTAATTAACCATTACTTCATTATATATGAAATGTGATATATCTATATTGATTGTAAGACAGAGAGGAAATGAGTGAATAATGGATACATTTCATCGAGTGGGTGAAAAACTCAGGACTTTTGTGAGTGGCAAAACCATGAGTACAAGTTTTTCAGCCATTAGATGAAATATATCCATTATTCACTTGTAACAAGCAAATATTTTTCTTATTTTGTGCTCAAATATATTGGTCAGCAAGATGCCCTGTATAACAGATTCAAGTAGCAGATTCCTTGCTTGATCCCAAGTGATGTTAACAGTTTACAGCTTATGTTTTACTGTATTTTTGTGATTATTCAGAGAGAAAATATAAAGAGTTACATAATTCTCCTTCCCAATTCAAAGTAAAATAGTGCATTAAAATAAAAAAAAATGTGTGCCTTGCTGGAATCTTGTTATTGATGTGGCAGTAAATTATTTTTTGTATCTCACTCCAGTGAATTTTCATGATTATTTTACTTGGAAAATCCACAGCCTAGCAGACAATAAAATTGTAAAATTCTCATATAATTCATATAGTGCCTATCTGAGGTTATTACAGCATTTTTTGCCAATGCATGACTGTGAATGTTTATCTCCTCTTCAAAACTTATTGATCTTCAAAGTGCATAACTTTTTTCAAACATGGGGGTGATGTAACCTGAATCCTTTCATTGTTAGATAATGGTAATAGCAAATATAAAATGCAAGGATTTTCTGTGGAAAACAGTCTTTTCTGCCAAGAACCTCGATATTTGAGGCACCAAGTCCCATGATAAACCCACACTTACCATAATGTATGTCATATCCCAATCAATGATGCTGTCTAGCTAATACAAAACTTGATAAATACTAGACATATAAAATATACTAGCCAATTAATATTTACTGGTATTGTAAAATAATGAAAAATTATTCAAAATACTGGAACAATGCTGGCTCCAGATACTTGAATGCTTTTGAGCTCTCAGCGTCAGTTGTCGTCAATAATACTGGTATATTAAGTACTGCGGGAACATTCTATATTTGATCTGTCAAAAACAATGGCATTGTGCAGCTCCCTGCTCCTTTGAAGCTGAATCCTTGGTAAAGGTTGTTGTACGAAGAACTTAAGTCTCCCCCCCCCCCACTGCTTGTTGCTAAAGCAATGAAAGGATATGGTAAGCCTGGGGTTGAATTTTACACCCATGCAGTTTAGATTTTAAGTTGCAATTTTCACACAAAAAGTGTAGCCGTGATAAACGATACAGATTCGGTTCTGAAAACTCATATTGTTCACCAGATACACTGAAAAAAGAGTGAAAGTCCTAGGTCACGGTAAGGGACCGACTATTTCACTTTCGGGCTGAGGGCGTGTATTTTTTATTTTTTTTTTAAGAAAAACAAAATTCAGGCATACCCACTCCATAAAATTAAATGGCCGGTCCCTAATTACCCAGCGTCGACTTTGAACTTCACTGGGTAGGCTTTCAGATCTTTGGAGAATCTCTTATGTTAAAACGAAATCTAAGAACTGACCTTCATTAATAGTACATTTAGATAGATTTTTAGACAAAAACATATCAGTAAATCCAATTTAAAAGTCGTTTTGTCCACATTTTAAATCCACATCGACAGTTCATATTTACCGCTGTCTTTCCTCCTTGCATAAATGCTCAATAGAAAATCGTTGCAAAAGAAGCGTCTGATATACCGTAGATGACTGCCGATGATTCCTGTACAAGAACTCCGGTTAAAAGTTGGCAGCGTATAAACCGGCAGGACTGGCAGCGAGAATTAAAATCCAATATATATAAATATCCTTCTTTCAAAATTGATTAATTCTTTATTTGTAAACACATTTTTACATGTAATTTGAAATAAGTCAATATTTCAAAGCATAGATTTAACTTTGACCGTATTTTTTTATTAATTTGTTCAATTGAAATTGTCATTTACACATTTACCCCACACAGTGAGTGATATATTATCAAAATGAATATATGAATATCAATTTCGTATAAAATGCGTATGCTATACAATCAAATATAATTCAGAAACTATTAGGCCAGTTTTACACTTTTATCATTGCATATTACATACCAAGACATTAAGTTCATTTACCTTAGATTTTCGCATTGAAGAATTACAGAAGATCAACATTTTATCAAGTTGAAGTGCTGATTAGATGGCTCTTTTGTATAATTCAAATATGTTACACTAACTACACTCAGACAGTTCATGCACTACACTCAGACACTACATACTACGTGTGTTACTTTTCTTGTACACATTTTAGCAAAATGTTAGAAAAATACAGATTAAAGATGGATTTTGAATTTGGATATAGAATTGCATAAAATTACACACACACACACACACACACACACACACACACATATATTGATGTTTATTTTGGTATTAACATTAGCAAAATATTAATATTAATTTTTTAAAAAAAGAGAAAATAGAAATTTAACTTCTCTTCAAACGAAACATTGTTGCATCTAACTTTAACCTGGCACCTAGGTATGCACGTCTATGTATCTAGCCTCCGGAGAGCCTCTCGTATGCCATTGATCATACAAATGACCACCGGAAACCTCATTTGCATATCAAAAAGAACAGAGGATTCATTTGCATATCAAAAGGAACAGGGGATTCATTTGCATATCAAAAGGAACAGGGGATTCCTGGAGGGACTTTGTGGTTTCCAGTGACTGTCCCTGCTTGAAATTTGGCTGAGAGTTTTAAGACCCTAGTCATCCTAGCTTACTGACATAATAGCTTTGTTGTATTTTTTATTTTTCTGGAAGCTTGAATTAGATGAAAGATCTTTTGAAAGACTAAATTAGTTGAAAATCTTACTTAAACACTGAAAATGGTATACTTATTATGCCATATACATAACCAGAAACATTTATAACATGTTATACATACAACCGTGTCGGCCTATTCTGCGCGTCGGGTAATTCTGCGTAACGATTAGCTATTTCTGTAAACATTGGGTCACGTGTTGTTTTCGGTCGAAAATCCAATTTGTATCAAGAAAGAACGATCGTCCTTAATAAAGGAAAGTGATGTTCATAAAGTGTACACAAATATCCCACATTTCTGTTATAAATGAAAGTAAAAACGTGATTTCTAAATGACAACATGAAGACCCACTCAATGACCTTCTTCAACTTGAAACCCAGAAAAACCTATTTAATATTTCTCTTTTAGAATCATACAAATATATACATTAATTAAAACCTAGAAATCTTTGCCTTAGAACAACAATGCATATTAATCAAAGTTTCTAATTTTGCAAAAAGTTGTCCGACACCTACTTTATCGTCTGCTATCCAACATGTCAACTTGCCGCTTCTCAAGAAATTCCCGGGTTTATAGTCTGTTTCTAAATTCTATAGTAATATTTTTTTCATAAACGAGGCGTTGTAAACACATTACATCCTGTTCATTGTTGTTTTCTCGTCAAAATAATAGCTTATTTTATCAAATGCTGAACTTATACTAACTTTTTTACAAGATCGGTTTGGTTTGCTTAACATATCTTGCCTTTTAGTGGCACTGTTAAGTTGAATTTTATAAAACCAGCTATAAACCGACCTAGCTCCTCGGCTGAAATGCCGACAGAGCGAGTCCAAAGTAATGTGCCCTAGCCCGATGAATGAACATTACATCTTTTCGAAGCCATGCGCAGAATAGGCCGACATATCGCGAGTCATGACAACGCAGAGGTAATATCCCGTATGTCCAAAATTAGCATTATTTTTACAGAATGTTCTGGTGACAATTGCCGCTTTTCAAATGGTAAACATTGCAGTATTTTATTTTCGTCAATCGTTCGAATTCGGTATGCGTTTTGCGCCAATGTTGGTGACGGAAACCTTAGATAGAAAAGGCCGACAGCGGTGTACATTAACATCAATAACAAGGACAAGTATTATACAATTAACTATATAAAATAAGCAGCTGATATGCATAAAGGAAATAATTTCAACAATTATCATTATTATTATTATTGAAAATAAGAGTATCACGAATGACAAGTGATAACTGCCCATCTCATGATCATTCCCCTAACGACCTTGACCTTTGAACTACTGATTTGACTATCACATGATAACGTGTGGACATGGGTAAAGTTTCATAAAAATACAGTAGGAATTAAACAACGTAAGTGACATGATATTTGTATTACGAAATAAACAAGACATGATCAAGATATAGAAATAGCTAAAGTTCAATGAAAATAAATGTGTCTTTATTAGTACAAGAATGATACACACATATGCACAGAGGTTACTGATTTATATTTTCCTCTTGTTGCAAACATGATCTCGAGGAAAAGGTTGTGACTATGGCCTGTAATACACTGTCTGGTCTTGATATATAACTTGTTAAAGTTTAGTTGATATACCCTGTAGAATGATCTTCATCTTGATGCTATAGTGACTGCAACACACCATCTATACATTTTATATATAGCGACTAATATTTCATTAAATCTCCTCAGCGGTTCTAAGTACACCGTTACGAGTCACAGAATTAAATTTTCTTTTGCCTTAGGGCATTGTGCATGGTTATGGAACATGACACACCATTTTTGGTCATGATATATAGTTGGGAAAAGCTTCGTAAAGATCTCTCCAAGCTCTTCAAAGGTACGGACCAGACCAATGAAAAATCATAATATAACAGGGCCATGTAACAACGCCATAATGGAAGGAACTCCGTGCATATTCCCAAACAACTATACGATATTTCTGGTGGTCATGAACCGAAATAGCACTTCTCGCATGTTAGAGTTGTTTCCCTTACATTGTTACGTAAAATTCAAATTATTGTTTCAAAGATACTCCATTTAATTAATTATATGAAATAATCATTGTTGGCATCACTATCACCACCATCGCCATTACTATTTTGTTGAGCTGAATTAATCTAAAGGTATTAAAGAAAGAATGAATATTAATCGAGTCCTGTGTTAAATAGGGTTAAAAAAAACAACAACAACAACAACAAAAAAACTTTATGGAAACAAACAGGAAATAAGCATGAGGCCGTCATGTTCAAAGGTATATTTTAAACAGTGTAGTGTGAGGCAATGGTATGCTATCGAACTCAAATGCTGTACGACGATATATGTGTTACACGAGGAGTCTTGTCTGTTTGGGACTTGTTGTTTCTATTTTGGAGTGAATTTAATGGGTTGTTTGTCAACCTTGACTCTAAAAGAAATGAATTATTTTGTTTTGCTTCATAACAATACTAATTTCTTTATCTTTACTTATCACCCTATGATTTCACTTATAAAGTTAAAATATCTACTCTTTCAAATAATATCTCCAATCCGGCATACCCTCCTTTAAAAAAAACCCCAAACAAACAAACAAACAGAACTACCACCCTTATATCAATACTTAATTATTTGCTATCAACCATCTTGTTGTCTAATATTCAACACTCAGTTATATACTATTGTAATATGGCGAATTTTGAAGACTTATTGAAACTTAAGGTTGAATAAATTGTGCTTTGAAGTTATCATAGTCAAGCCAGAAAGGTCTTGAGAAAGTTCACTGATATTTCTCTTATTTCATCTCTGAAACATAAAAGGGTCTACGTTTAAGCTTCAGTAGAATTGACCGAGTCATCGTAACGGTATAGTGACACAGAGTACATAGAATTACCGGCTGTATCGGATGGAAGAGGACTTTATGTCAAACAATTGATCTTCAAAGGAAAGCTAATTGCAGCATATTTTAGGCTGGTGAAATCTGATGAAAGACATAATCATTGGGGAGAATTTTAGGAACAGTTACTTCCGATTGGTCAGTAAAAATTAAGGCGTACACTTTGGGAGACTGGGGATTTAGGGTACCACTTATTCAGAATTCTTTAGTTCGACTCTTACCTTGTGAGAAGACAAAAGGTCCAACTCCTTGGGAAACTTGAGAATAGTGTTTTCCCTCGTAGAAAGGCCAGATAGCTGTCTTAAAAAGGAAGACAGGCTATAGTGCTAGGACACACGGTTTGTGTGGAAAGAAACAGCATTAAGGTACGCAGTTTTAGTTTCCATATAATATTCTATTTTCATTTGTTTGGTTTATGCAAATGTGTTGATATGCTTATGATTCACGCGTGTATCGTTTATTCATTTCGTAGGACTCTGTTGATATGTTAGAGTGTTATGCAATTTAATTCTTTAATTTAACAATTATTAGTTCATTGATAGAATTGACGAATTGCATGTAATCAAATATTCAATGTGTAGAATTCCATAGGAATTTGTGATGTAATCAAAAGGATGCTCAAATATGCAGTATTTCATAGGGATTTATGAATTAACCCTAATATACAGATGTGTCATATTTCTTATGATATATGAATTGATTTCCTGTGTAGGATGATATTGTTATCGTGAGTTAATGACAATTGTATATTTATATATGATTTCGCAATGCTTAAATGATCTTGCAGGTTATTGGTTACTGTAGCTAGATTTAGTGAATATTATGCCATAAGTAATTGAGCATTTATTTATTGAACAGAATTGACTAGTCAAATGTAAATAAGACGTGTAGTAATGTATGCTGGTATATACGGCCGCATTTGTCTGTAGAGAGCACGTGGTAATTTCTAATCATTTGCCGTACGGCGAAGAAAGAACTTCGAGCTAAGGTCATTTGTACTAAATATAGCGGTGTACCTTACCGAAATACAGAAATCTGTAAGGACAGTTATTTGTTAAGATCACATTATGTCAGAATTTATGCAGTGTGAATCGCTAATCTGAATACGAACAAAGAGAGTTTATATATATATATATATATATATATATATATATATATATATATATATATATATATATACAGATAAGTGGTGAAACTTGTCTAGCTTGAGCCATACTCTTATATTTAAGGGAACAGTTTTATACCCTTCCGGAAAAGGAAAACCCGATGAGTCAGAGGGAAATCCGCATCTAAGAGAGGTCGGAATAACCAGGGGTCAGAAAGGGTACCAAAGTGCACGCATTAGACGTGGAAAACAAGACAAGAGGAGAGAGACGTCAGGTGATGCTGTCAAGCGTGGAATTGTACTCTCTAATTCACCACTCGTAACATGATGTAAATTGAACACTGCGACTAAATTCTATCAATGTAAATCTGTTGGATTGAAAAGTGAAATTTTGGTTATGTATTAATTGATTAAATTTATTTTTATTTATTGGTAAAGGGGGCTCGTAGTTGTTTATTTCTTTCAATAGCCTTGCTCAGCTATCTGTTAACGTTCCATCTATCCGTCCACACTGGGCAATAACACCGTGGGAGGTCATTCCCTAGTTAACGAAAGCCAAATCAATTAACGAGGCTTCAATGTTTAAATCCCCCCGTTACAACTATCCACCATCCAGTTATTTAGTATCAAACCCCGTCATATACTATCCAACAAACAGCTATCTACTATCAAAAGCCTAGTTATATACTATCAAACCGCAGTGATCTACTGTACACCAACCCGTTACCTACTATCTACCAACTGATTATACTGTCAACGCACAGTTGTCTACTACTCAACAACTAGTTATTTACTATTCAGCACCTGGTAATCTACTATCCACAAACCAGTCAGCTACTATTTAGCACCCAGTAATCTACTATCACCAATCTTCTATCCAAAACCCAGTTAAATATTCTCCGATAACCAATTATCAACTATCATCATATAGTGATTTACTATACTACGTTACATATTCACTATGGTTCAAGTCCTACTTAGTCAAGATGACACAAACTGTGTCTGTGAATTGAAAACTTTCCAGCCCAATTGATCCATGTTTTGGTGTTCCACAAGGTTCTGTTCTTTGCCCAGCTCTCTTCATTATATTCACTGAGCCACTCTCAAGTGTGATAGAGCGACATCCGGTGCCTCACTCATCGTATGATGATGACATTCTGTAACAGTGTGAATTTTGTAAGATGCTATGGCAGCACGCAACTGGGTCAACGTTGCAGGGTCAGCGTGACACATAGCCAGTTAAGTTGATGAATGTGTTTAGGTAACATGTTAAAGCTCGGGGCTGAGCTAGAATACGGTGCTTTATTGTCCCTGGCTTGGGTATGATTGATTTTAATTAGGTTTCTATGTGATATTGGTCAGGCAGATTGGCCAAGGCGAGGTGAATTCAATTCTAAGCATCGGCAAATGCCAAGCGTTTGACATGATGCAGAGACAACTTTCGTACTTGTTGAAATATGTCATAAGATGAAACTGTACAGGCATCATTTCATTAAGAAAGCGCGTAAATATGAGGAATTACTCAAGCTTCGATAGGCGTGTGTTAATAACAGCGGTTAAATAATCTAATCCTGATTGGCTAAGCTAAATAAGGGATGCACTTCCAAGGCGAAATTTTATGTTTTATAAATGGCCTACACCTCAGAATTTGCATCTAAGATCGTGACTCCAAAGAAAATAGCGAGTATTTTTTCTCGCTAAATAACAGTCCAAGGGACGTGTATTGGAGGTCCTGATAGACGATTCTATAAAAGGGTAAATAGACGATTCTGAAAGGGGAAAAATAGAGCAAGGTATCATATTTAGTTTCACACAATTTTTATTTGATATGAGTTTTGAAGATAATTGTTTGAATTCGTTTCTCTCGAATGTTATATGGCCAATCTATTCTAAGAATTTCGTACATTGTTTACTTGCTAAGAATTTTGAGATAATTGTTTGAATTTATTCGTATATATGTCATACGAATCATGTATGCTAGGAATTGATAGTATCCTTGAGTTGGAAGGCTGTTATGCCAATGAATTGTTAGTTAGCAAATATTGTACTTAAGACATGAAGCGAATTTCTTTAATTTATTTATATAATTAAGATGTGAATTCTTTTAACCGAGAATTGATGGTATTATCATTAAAGAGCCTGCGGGCCGCCACTAAGTCCAGATGGCGATTAATAACGCACATGGCTGAACGTAATCGCTTATTCAGAGACTAGGCTACTCTATTGATTGATTGGTGATGTTAAATAGCCTGTGTGAGAGATATATTAATCTTCCTGTACTATGTTCGAATAAAAAGAACTGAGCTAAAATTTATCTGGCGTGAAATGCCAGGCTGCTGCCTGAGAACCGTATTAGCAGCTAGTGTCCGTCTGAATTATGATATGACGATATCTGACTTAACGAGAGAGCAGATATTTTTCTATCCGAGTAATAAGGATCTACCAAACTATCTAGGTTGCCTATTTATATATTTAAAAAGGAAATAGTTCCACACAACGTCACGCAACGCAACGGGACGTAGAAGGGTTCCATATTGCAGTGGAGACCCAGATGAAGCTGGATGAAAGAGAGAGGTCATTGTAGGCAGCATCACATGAGAAGTCAGAGGGATAAATCAACTTCAGTCTACAACCCGTGTCCAATCTGGAGTGACCGCAACAATCATCAGGTTATGCAGTCATGCTGGACAACTGAGTTCAAACACTCTCACTCAACTGTATGATGAAATCGGTCATATCTGTGTAAACGGAACTGCTAATTGCATTTTGTAATAACGATTTAGTAATTATTTTCTAATACAAGTGTATTCTTCAAGTGTCTTGTACAATTCATTTTTGTATATGTAATTGATTAAATTGTTATACTTTATAAAGGGCGGGCGGGGCGAGGAGGAGGGGGATTCGTGTTGTTCTGTTCTATATCTCTACTCAGATTTATGTTTATTCCAACCATTAATTTCATAATTTTATTATCCACTCGACCCGGGCTATAAAAAAAAACCATGGTCAATCATCCTGTAGATAATGATAACCACCACCAGGTAAGAACTCTAATATAAAAATCTAGCTGCCCAACTGAAGTTAATGCTACCGTCTAAAGCGTAGAGAGGTGCATTTCTGATGTGAATTTATGGTTGACATGTGAAGAGCTGCAAATGAATGATGATAAAACTGAACCATTCTTATCACTACACATAGACATTCTCATTCACATCCTTTACCTCAAAGAGAAGTATCAGAAGTACCGACATTAAATTCATACAGTCAGTACGAAATCTAGGTGTCACTATTGATAGTACTCTGTCATTTACACCAACATGCAATGAACATATGCAAGGTTACATATTTGGAGCTCAGACGCATCAGCTCCATTCGCAATTTTCATTTGGTTGATGCCACTAAAACACTTGCTTATTCTTTAGTACTTTTAAGATTGGACTATTGTAAATCAATTCAATTTGATTAGTCTCAGTATCTACTACACAAATTTCAGAAAGTTAAAAAACACGCCTAGTCGGATCATCCTTAGAGTACGAGGAACTGAGCACACCTCCTCCCCCCCCCCCGCTAACTTTTACTGGCTACCCGCTCGATCAGACTCAAACACAAAATCTCTTCACTATGGTACAATTCGTTGGCCGACTCCAGTCCAATATATCTATCTGACCTCGCACATTTGTACACCCCATCGAGAAACTTACACTCCTCTTCCCATTGATCTTAAAAGACACTGAGATCTCATTCAAGAGTGCTCTTAAGTCACATATCTCAGCTACAAGAAGAGTCTTAAAGACTGAATATTGTCTACTTCCTTAATTGTTGCCAGCTTGTTTTGTGTTGTAATTTCATGGTGTTTGTTTTTGTAGTCTTGTTGTTGTATAAGTTTTTATGTGTTGTCTAACATTGTAAAGGCTCTTAGACCTTTTCAAGATTAGGCGCTGTACTAAGGCCACATTATTATCATTTTAATATTTAAAAAAAATTTATCTTATTTGTCGCTGTACTAGTAGCCTTAAATTTGAAGCCACACATTCAAAAAAAGAGCTTCCAGAATGTTCGTTGACACAAGCGCAAAATCAGGAGTCTTCGATGAGCGATATATAATCGCCGGCCGATCGATGCACTTGTAATTATTTTGTGTCAAATTAAACAATTTTGGCTCCTAGAGAATCAATTTTTTCATTCATCATAAATCGAAGATATGTTAGTGCTTTTTTGTATAAACTTACTACAGCTTATGTAAGGTGTGAAATAACGAATGTATTCGATTGCCGCAGAATTTCATTTCTGTCATAAAGACTTGTAATTTTTTTTTTTTATCAATGAATATATTATCATAAAGTCAGTAGCTTGATAAAGACAAGGCCACTTTGTAGGTTTATCGTGTATAGTAAGACAGGAGTCATTTATAAAAACAAAATTAAAATTACCTTTGATTTTTCGTCCTTAGCATTAGTGTATCGTTGTAAAGGCATGTGAAATTTTATAATTTTGTATCTAGATGATTTGTATCGAACGATTGTGTAGTCTACATTTATTCAAGAATATTTAATATTTGACTACTTACGGTCTAAATGAAAGACATAAAATTAGAGCGATTGAAGGCCCGGTTAGTGGTCAAAGTATTGAGGACTGTAGGTGGAAAAGAAGAAGAATGAATATGCGAAAAGTGTGAAATAGCAATTTAATCTTTTCTTTTACATTAAAAACAGATTGCTCAAGTAATTTAATTCCTGCATTAGCTATGCCCATAAGTCCTTTTAGAGTAATATATATATATATATATATATATATATATATATATATATATATATATATAGGTGAAGCTTTCAACATTGTATATACCTGCTATGATCGTTTAATATATTCTCACGCAAAAGGAAACAGTTTCCACCCGGGTTGTGCTTGTCGATCAGCATTTCTTTGAGGTTATAAGCACGCTGCTGTCTTAAGCTGGTGCACACTAATTTGTTACAGTCAACAGATGTATGCTAATCAGTGACAATTACTATGGCTTGAATTTGCAACCCCCGATGAGCCTACGGAGTGCAATACGACATTCTAGAAGGCTTATTGGCTGTTTCAAATCAAACTACCTCACAAAGAATTGTGTGGCTCGTAGCCATAATTGATATTAACAGTACATCAGATTTAACTTTCATCACGTGCAGCCCAACCTGAGCTCCATGTGTCCTCGGTTATAAAGAAAATATTAGTTTCTGATAGTGTGATTTGAACCCTAACTCTGTTGATCATGGAGAAGGTTATGATAACCAATCTGGCCACTGAGAACTCCTAACATGTAAAAGAAAAACTTCACACAGAAATGTAATATCGCTGGTATAAAACCAAACAATGTTACACATCCTCCATAATTAGTCCATTAAAGGAAACAAATCTATTTTAAAATTGGCACACCATTGCCGATTATTTTTGACACTGTACATGTCACATACATTATCCCACATGCTTTAGTCATGTTCAAGAGAGCATACATAGTCCCAAAGTTAGGAATCTTGGTATTGTAATTCCTATTTATCAAATTATTAATTAGCATTTTCACCAACAATAACTTGATACGTTTGTTTTTGACATCATAGAGTCAGCTTTTTAAGTCGAGTCATTTGGGGTTTCATCTTAAAAGCAATGCCAAACACTTCATCATTGATGGTCCCATGCTGATATGACAATTCATTCAGAAGATGAATTGATAATAAGATCTTTAAGATTGCCACATCAGCAGGCATATAGAATGTCTGAGCACCGTTTCATCTGAGACCAACTAGGCACAAACCACGTATTGATTCAGTCACCCATTCAGATGTAGAGAACAATATTTAGAGTTGTGCACACAGCACCATTTTTATTTAGAACAAGAAATAACTCTTCTGGTGAAATTCCATGGCAATATTACTTTTTCTTCAGAAGGAATAGCAATACCTTTTCTAAGATAGTCACTGCAGTGGCCATACTGGACATCAAACCAGCACCATGTTCACTTAAGATCGATTAACATCATAAGAAGTCTTGTACTGAAAACTCCATGTTGATATGAGCATCTACTCGGGAGGAATAGCGATAAAAAGATTTTCAAGAACAGATCATGCCTGTAAGTTTTCTTGGTCTATGGCCAGTAGAGCTAAAAATGTCTTTTTTTTTTAAAATGAAAAAATATACCTTTTAAGGAAAATTTTTTCACAAAAATGTTTTTAGCATTATTGTCAAAATCTTCATTAAATGTGATAATTTCTTCACGTATATATTATGTATCATTAGCTGGATATGCAAAAAATGAATAATTTTTAATGAATGAAATTGTTTTAATGAGTCTCTTTCTTCATAAAAGAAATTACATATTTTAATGAAGCCCATTCCTTTTTTTTTTGGCAAATGGAACCACATCTTTCATGAAGATTGTACTTTTTCATCAAAAATTTACTTTTTCTGAGAAAAATGTCAACTGAGGTGTAAACTTTTTATTAGAAAGTTACATTCTTCATAAAAATTGTATTTTTCCATTAAAAATAATCTTATTATGAATAAATAACTATTTTGCAAAACGTTTGCATATGCGTGTAAGTTTCTTTTTGTGAAGAAAATGACATGAAAATTGCATTTTTCATAACAAAAAGTAAACAGAAAGTAGTTTTTTGTGTGAAAGAAGCACCTTATTCAAGAAAGATGTAAAGGTGCTATATCAAAAAGATGTTGCCTGCTTCTGTTGACCCTATGGCTACATGTTACCATACCCTATCTACCAGTACAGATGTAATACCAAATCTGTCTTTACCTGTCTAATTTCATTTATATGTAGTACATGTACATGAAAATGGTCAATGAAAGAACATCATTAGATGTATGTCCTTTATGGTGTCAATATCTGGAGGCTGGCAGATAGGCTACATGGTATTAGACTCAAGTGGTTTCTTTTTATCTTAGCTAATTATTGGCTAGGTAATTGATCTTTTATTGTTCTCTTCCCTTATCCACCAGTTAGGATTTGCTTCAACGTGTTGGCATGTTTAATGTGTGGAGAGTTATAAAATCTTCATGAGGAAATTACTTTCTGCATGAAAAAAATAAAATCGTAATGAATAATTGTTATATAGAAACACATACTAAAAGGTCTTAACGAAAAATTAACTGGGTAAATGAAAGTACAATCTTCATGAAGAATGAATTTCTTCATAGAAAAATGTCTGTATATACCAATTCAATTTTTTCTCGCAAAAGTGACTTCATTTGTGAGAAAATCTTCAGGATAAATGTTAATTTTTACATGAAAAAAGGTGTCAGTATTCAATGAAAAAATTTGTCACAAGGAAAGTTACTTTTTCATGAAGAAAGTCTTAGCTACATAAAGAATGTTATTTTCTTAATGAAAAAGTGCCATTAAATGTTGATGCAAGCACTTTATGAAAAAAAAATTCATCTGATCATTGAAGCAAATTTTTCATTAAAAAATGGTATGAAAATATCTAAATCTTCATGAAAAATGTGAGATTTTTATGAAAAAAGTAACAATCTTCATGAAGATTGGTAACTATTTCATGAAGAAAGAGGGTCTGAAAGAATGCACTGCTTTATCTTTATGGCCAGGGTACACAGGTTTTACATGAAAAAGTACTTTTAGACAAATCTTTATGACAAAGCAAGTTTCGTCATGAAAAGTGACTTCTTGATAAAGGTACATTGTTTGAGAAAAGCTTTTCTTTGTGAAAATCATTATGTTAATGACAAGAATGGCAATTGATAGACTTTTCAGCCAATGGCTGATAACGTTCACCCATCTGTATGTCCACAATATGTTGGCACTACCCGAGACTAATATTGTCCCCAGCATTAAGTGATTAAAAAAAAAAAAAAAAAAAATTGCACAAAGCAATAAAACTTTTCTGATGGCAATTCATTTCAATAAAAGCAGTGTATCTGGCAATTGGAAATTTAAAGGCTTGTGCTGTTGTCTATAGATTTTTATCTTGGATTTGCTGACATTCACTAGTTTAATGTATTTTGGAGGTTGTATAAATGATGTAAGGGACAAAGTTTCTTAAAGGAACATGCAGAGATGTATAATGTAACAATAAATTAAACCTTTATTAGTTTATAAAGAAAGATTTTGATGAAAGTAGTAAATTTCAAATAAATACTTGTTAGTAATAGGTTATGACCAAAGTTGAATACAAGCTGCATCCAGAATTAAAATAATCTCGTTTGCAGCTTTTCTCTGGTACTTTGGATACTGCAAATTCACTATTATTAGTGGGGTGTCAATTTTCATGGATTTTTTAATGGTTGCTACAAACCACAAACTTGTACTGATGAAAACATTATTTTTGGAAAAACCACAAAATCTTATAACATGAAAATGAATAAATTCACAGAAATTAAACATTTCATTACCTTTTGCGGTAAAAATGTGAAGCTGTACTAGCAGATTCTAGCACTCTCCCAGCTACATATCGTAACTAAATGGGTGTCTCCCAGCCACATATCGTAACTAAATGGGTGTCTCCCAGTGACATCCTAACTAAATGGGTGTCTCCCAGCCACATTTAATAGTTAGACTTTTGTAAATGTTACAGGTATGGATGCTATTTTGTCAGTGCCTAATGTTTTAATAACTGAAATGCATGCATATAGAAAGTTGAGGAAAATGAAAATGGGTCTCTCTTCCATTGATTGGTCCATCAGCTCTCTACCTTGAAGATAAGTGTATGTAACTAGTACTATCAGTACAAGACAAGATGCTGCTAGTATTATCAGTCTTACAGTTTTGATGACTGTATGTTACTGGTATTTTCAGTCTTACAGTTTTGATGACTGTATGCTACTAGTATTTTCAGTCTCTTAGTTTTTGTTGGCTGTATGCTACTAGTATTTTCAGTTGTACAGTTTTGATGACTGTATGCTACATGGTATTTTCAGTCCTAGTTTTGATGACTAGGCTACTAGTATTTTCTGTCATACAGTTTTGATGACTGTGCTACCAGTATTATCACACTGATATCACAGCTGAGATAGCTGTATGCAACTAGTATAGTAAATCTTGTGTGTAATGGTTACCATTCAGACTAGACAAAATTGGCATTCATGGACAAAGTGGCCTTAATATGAAAGTTATGTAACCAAGCAACTTCTGAGATGAAAGCATGAAAGAAAAGTAAGGATGAGCATGAGAAAACTGTAGCACTAAATATGATTCTGGCTAAACAATTCATATTTTGCCTTTTGGTGGAGAAACTTGCACCAAATAATAAAATTCTTACAACTTTTAACTTTTAAGAGAAATTCAGTTGGAAAATACATAGAAATAGATTGGGTATATGAAACATCACACCTCTTTAATGTCATATGATGTTCCTTTTGGGGCAGATATATAGGGTTGTAAATAAGAAAAAATGTAAACCTCTGGATGCTATTCATTTATTTCAATAATCCTCAATGTTTGCTGCCTGAGACAAGAGATCCTGAAAAACAAAAACCTTCAGCAAAAACACCATTATGACAATTAAATGTAAACATTATCTTCATAGCAATTCAGTTGTGTTTCTCACAAATCTTTCCCTTAATTCAGTATAAGCTTTAAAAAAACAAGAGCAATCTAAGTATCAATATGGAGTGAGAGGGAAGATAAACCTGACTTGTAAAGTGGAGAGTACTACAGTTGCAGATGAAATAATAGAGGGAACAAGTTTTGCACCCACTCTAACACAACCATAGCACCCATCCCAAAACAACTTTAGCTTAAAATATCTAATAAGAGAACTTTAATGAACCAGTATAATGAATCCAATATGTGTCCCCTGTATTTCTTTAAATCTGTACATAAATAATTAAATCATAAAATTTTGGTGCTACTGAGTTCATGTGAAAGCAGTATATTCAAATATCTGCTACATAAAACATTTGTCTATAACTGCTTATAGATTTCCAAACAATTTTATTTGACTGGACCTGGTTTCCTGGTAGAATTCGCAAAAGTATTTGTAAAAAAATTTTGTTATACACAATACTGACCATTTAAGAAACTAGACTTAGTGCTGTGTTTAAAACATTTTTGACTGGAATGTTCTATCTATAGTTGGTTTCTTCCTGCACCAAATATAATAGCAGATCATGTGCTGCAAACTGGTGTTATACCCCTAATAACCAAACTGCTTTTCTACTGATATTAACTTCATTGAATAATGCCACACGAACAAGGTCTTGGTAATCTTATTACCTTCTTTGTTCTCACTTTCCTATATAATGAAACATTCAGTGACTGTACATTGATGAAAGCATACACTATAAAAGCTGGCTACTTATTTTTTACCTACAAACCTAAGTACTATTAAAAAAATTTGGGATTTTTCATTGGTTGAGAAATAATAATAATACAAAGACTGGTCATTGAAATTAGATGACCACTAGGACAACTTGGCCTCACATTTGTCAAACTCGGAGTAATAAACTTAAATTTGAGCTTAAAAATTTTAAGTTACATACCTGGAATACAATCTATACTTGATATGTAAGTCAAGTCCAACTGCAAACTGCACAGATTCAGATCCGATGTCGCATAATGTACCTGCAGATCTAGGTCTAAACAGTTTGCTAAAAATAATCGGTAGTACAAAACAACCGCAAACCCTCATCTACTGGCATAATATGCAATGGCAGATCAGGGTCTATGTTGTTTGCAGTTGGACCCGACTTACAGGTGAGTATAAAGGGTAAATCTCTATAGGACTGACATTCTGAATGCAAGCTGAGGAGTCCAAGTTGATAAAGTCTGGCAAGTTTTACGAGTCTAACTTCATTCTAATCAAACTTATAGAATATTGTTTTGGGACTCAGAGTTTCACTAGTGTCTTCAAAGTCTCTGAGTATATAAAGCCTGGATTTTTTCAGTTAACATTTTAATATTTGTCAACAAATGATCAGAGTTACTGCACATGAATTCTTACCTAAAAGGGAATTTTGGTATCATCTGCTTTTACAAGCGGGACTCGCATCCTTGTACATCAGGTAAAAATTTTCAGGCATACAGCATTTTAGCTTAGTTTCAGTTTAACCAATTGACTGATGCAGAAGTAATATGACTTTCAAATATCTGAATGCTTAATAGTAATGACGACACAAAATAACCAGCCTTCATTGCTGTTTGATAACTGCTTGATGCTGTTGAGACCAAGAAAATCCTAGGATGGATAGTTATATTCAGATCACACCGATTACAATATTGCATATCAATTTTGTTGAAGGACATCTGTAAATGTTTTCATGAATACAGAAACAGGAGTAAATTTGTTTGAACTCATGAAAATTAAAAATAACTATATAATGATATTCAAGATGAACATCATTTTACATGATAACAAAGATTTGTGAGAACCACAACAGGTGAATGGTGTAAAACATACTGTACTGGTTCTGAGAATCTTTTCATTGATACAAATGACAGACAGCAACATAAACAAATAGAATTTAAAAGTATGTTATATATCATGAAATACACACTGACATCTTCATGATCGTTGGTTGTGCATTGAAAAGATATTTATCTAAATGTGTGGACATTTACTTCCCAATTTATGAGTAACAGATTCATATCTATTAATGCCCATTAATTGTTTCCTAAAAAATATCTGAAAATTTCAAAATTTTCTTTTATAAAATATTAAATGAAATATTATATGTTATTTTGATATCATCTTGAAATATCACCATCAATTTAATAATGGACTGGTTATTAATTTTTTTCCCTCATGCCATATATTTAATGTAGGTCAAAGTAACCTAATTTATGCCACATTTTATACAAAGAAAATTTGAGACAAATGATTATCTACATAGTGAAACACTGTTGTTTAGTATACCAGAAATATAAACACAAAAGTTGATATAATCTGCCTAACATTCAACAGAAACAAGCAAGTATTAAATAAATACAGAAATCCTTGCATGATTTGGGCCAGTGTAGTTCGCTATTAAAGCTAATGTAGTTAAAGTATAAAAATAACCTCACTTAATGAACAACTAAACAGCACAATTAAACGTTTAAATTTCTTAAATATTATGAACTGTATTTACAGAAGTGCACAATGCAAAGAACAAGTCATAAAACTAATTACAAAATGATCTCTTTCCATTCACTCATGAGAAGTGTCCATTGTAGAATCACCAGACGTCAACCATAATGACAGGAAGGGCATAATGTAATACCTGTAATTACATTTATAGTTACAGCATGTGATCTGTTTTGATAGACTACCCTCCCTATGACCTAATATTAATGAAGCATGCTTTATTAGAACAACCCTCCATCAACAATACACACAAGATGACTTAACATTAAATCATACTCCCAAATTAAAATCTTCAAAACTGACATCATGCAAAAGTTTAGTGTAAATCTGATCTTGCTTCATCACTTTCCCTAATAAGTTTGACAATGTTTGAATAAATGTTAAGTATCCTTTCTCAACATACAGTATGGATATTTCTGTTCATACCTCAAATAAACAAATAAATGAAGATTCTTGTCCAAAAGAACCATAAGGAATAATTACAACATGAATGGCAACTATGAATACCAAACTGAATTAGGACAAAAATCATCACATAATTATGTACACTAATCCACAAGCTGTATTACAATCTCTAATTGAATTGGAAAGATAATCTAATTACATATCACACTGTACAAATTTACACTTTACGTCACAATTATGACAAGAGCTAGATGAATTTACGAGTTAACAATAAATGTACCAATTGAGGTATATGGACTGAACTCTCAAAATTTGATATATCACATATATTCTTGTATAATATGAATTTAAAGTGAAAAAAAAAAGTTAATTAAGCCAGCATGCCTTACATTGATGCCTAAATTTACTGAATCTATAGAACTTACATTACAGACTACTATGATGACTACAGCTGAAATCCTAATATTAAAATTAAGAGCATATACAGGTTTGAGTAGAAATAAAATCATTTATACAAAAATTTTCTGCACTCCCATCCCCCTCAATCTTTGAGTATTGGGTAGGTATAACAGTAGCTGTTTCCCCCACCCCACCCCACCAGCTACATGGTTTTAAAAAATTCTTAAAGTCAACTCTGGCAATTATGCAAAAACTGTTTTTCACAATCTTACGGGGAAAAATGAACACCTACACCAATCTTAACATTCATTCAAGGGACTGCAAATACGCAATAAATTTTTAACAAATGGCCTATGCTGTTTTGAATTTTATGGTATCAAAAGCATGACTAAATGACAAGATTTGGTCCCGTACAAAAGATTTATACCTTTGGTAAGTATTTATTGTCAATGTCTAAAAGCCATGTTTTAACCAAATTTGTGCACAAGTTATGGAATCAAATTAGATAAAAGATTTATCATAATTGCTTGTTCTTACTCTGACAGTGAATAATTTGAAATTACTGTTTAGTAACTGAGGAATCCCCAAACTCCATCCACCTACAGTCAGTTGTCAGTCAATAAGCTCTTTATTTAGCATTCTACAAAAACCACAGACCTTGCTAAATGTGAAATGTTGAATTACACCTGAGGCAATGATCTTGACAGGCTATGCTGCAATATGTTTGATTAATGGCAGACAACCAAAGCATTTGTGCTAAATAACAAATACATTCATGTCATCACACAAGTATTTTTTTAACTGATTTTTAAAAGATTTTCACAATCAACTAAAAATGATAAAATCTGAGAGCATATCCTTGAAAGTAATATGCTAATAAGTGGGTGTCCTATATAAGTTTTGGGGATATGTCAGTTTTGTATGACAAGTAGTTTAATCTTAAATTTGTTTCCAGTGAGCTTGGGGATGCAGAATCAGCCCAATGGTGGCAAACTTTTTGCCCTGGGATGCATCTCACAAGAACATTCCAACTAAGAAGGTCTTGGTTTTTTTAAACAATGTGGTTTATATCAAAAGGTAAACTTTAAATTTTTAGGATTTTATCCTCTTTTGTCTTCATCTTTGTTTTGCATGCTTTCTTGGGAGATAACTAATGTACTTGGCACAATATAGCCAAGATTGTGTTGATGTGCCAGTAAACCATACACATAAATCGTGACATTATTTCATGAACTAAATCATTCTTTATTGGCTTTCTGATATATTAATACATGAAAATGTAACTTCTCAGTGAAAATTCAAACTAGACAAAGATTCAATCAAATAACTGGCAGTAATAAGACTAAATGAAATTGATTAAACTTGTTATTTTTAAGACAAACATATTTACTACATTTCTAAGTGACACATCTACAGAATTAAATGTATTACAGAGATCATATGTATGTCAATAACTGATCGAAATATTAGAATTCCCTTCAAGAAAACATCATTTACTAACATCTAAAGAAAAATATGGAAATGCTGTTTCTGTTGGGGAGAATAGTCATGCATAACTGAAATTTTCAAGGACTAGAAATAAATATATTCATATAAACCTTATACTAACATTATTTTAATACAGTTTATAGAATATAGATTATAGGTAGACACCGAGTGTACTTAATAATGATTTAACACAGGACTTAACAGATCTTTTGCATAATTACATTACTTGTGGTCATACCGGATTGCAGCTTATTGACATTACCATATATACTCACTTATAAGTCATGTGCAACTGAAAACAACAGACTGATATGCTGTAGCATAATGCATGGGCAGATCAGGGTCAATGTTGTTTATTCTACTGATTACTCTTAGCAAACTGCATAGACCCTAATCTACTAGCGCATTATGCAATGGCAACTCTAGGTTTGTGTTGTTTGGAATTGATTTATAAACAAGTATAGATGGTACCATAGGTAATGTAGCAAGATGTGAAAACAATTTCCTTGTATTTCAACAATATTATAGAACATATATCCCTAAAGAACCGAAAACAAGCTTCTGTCAGTATCTACATCAACAATTTGTGTGTATTTTGTTTCAACATTAATTGCTGAAAATTTTCAAGATTATGGGACCAGTGACACAAGCCAGCACACTGGTAAATTTATTGCCACAGAACCATAATGATTTGTACCCAGCCTTGATGCATGCAAGTCTAGAATACAATAAACTGATTGAATAAAATTTTAACCTTGGTCACATTTGACCAATCTAAAGTCTTAAAAGTAAACTTAAATTTTAAGACATGGAACAGATGTCTTAAGCCTGGACTTCAATTTTTAACCTGCTGTTTCAGTTTAGTTGATTATATTCATATTTACATAAGACAAATTCCTTATCAGAAAAGTATTAGCACTGTTAAAATGTAAACAGGACTTGCTATTGTATAATAAATCCCTTCAACTGAATTTTTAATTAAATTTAAATACAAATATACAGCACTGTATTAGTTTCTTACAACCCATTCAACTTCATTTGGTTACACAATACATCAATATACTGACTTATAAACACCAAAACAATTCACATTAAGACTGCAACTGATTTTGCATAAAGCCAATGGTGTAAATTACTTTCAATTGTTAATAACGCATAACCATGAACCCCCAAGGCTGAAGAAAACCAAAGAAATTGGACATATCTAAGAAAAAAAAATTGCATACATTTCAATTGTTTCGGTTAACATTATTTTCTGTAATTTCCTCTCTTTATAATGCCACATTTTTCTGAATGAGTTGGGCAATTAACAGGGCCAACAGGACCAATGGTTGTAAACTTTTTCCCTTTACAAACCACTCCCCAAATGTAACTTTTGGCTCTATGTATATTATCAAGACCCTGACTCCTGATTATAGTGGCAGGGTTCCGTTCATGATGCATTCAATGAAAAATGCATCCAACTTCTTCCACCAACTGTATGAACAAGGTACTGTCCAGTTAGAAGTCCCTTTGATCTATTAGCATTAAACAGCTGATTCTCTAACTCCTTTAGCCACCAAGCTGGCAGTGGATCTTCTCGGTCTATTTTCTTCACTTTCTGATGTCCGTTTTGGCAACAATGATGCATGAATCTGGGGTGGTCGAAGTTTGCTTGGTGCTTGTTCAATATGCATCTGTGTCGAGGCCTTTTCTGTAGAAGTGTCGGCATTTTGTATGACAGAGGTTTGTTTGGAAATTTCTTGAGTAGGATTGCTTATATCTTTTTTTACTTCAGAATTTGTCTGAGGTGATGATGAAGATGGGCTTTGTGATAATGACACTGGGTTAAGTAATTCCCTTCTTAGAACTGATGAATCAGGAATGATGTTTTGTGAACTAACATTTTCCATAATATCAACATCACTTCCATTTATCTGTTCAGCACTTTTCCTTAAATCTGTTGACTGTTCTTCAGCCTTTAATCTGGATGATAAGACGGATGCCGATTTCTTTTCTGAAGGATGAGATTTTGTATCCCCAACTTGTACATCTTCATCTGTGACATGTTTACTTCTTGACTGCACAAGATTATCAACACTGTCTTGGGATTTGGTGGGATTTTCTTGAGATTTCTGACTTGTTTCCCTATTTTGTTGTTCAAAAACCTCAGACTCATGCCAGGATTGTGACAGTCTCTCAGGGCTTTCACCTACTGAAACCCTATCTGTTTGTGAAGGTGACCATGATCTGGTGAGTGGGCTCTCTCGTGTCAATGGGCTTGCAGATCGAGCACCTTTCTCATTCACTAAAACTGTTGCAGAACGACGCTTTAATTTACGATCATATTCATCACCAACTGAATGAGTTGCTCGATGCTGAACAGGACTTTTAGCAGGGGAACGAGAAGCCTCGCTTTTAGTGGGAGAACGCAATCTTCTAGTGACCTCTGGTGATCCAGCATCACCATTGGCAGATTCTTCCAACTTTTTCAAATACAAATTTTCATCTGAACCAAGCTCAGGACTTTGTGACATTTTCCACATAAGTTCCTCATAGTCCATGGAAAGTCTCTTCTTTGCTCTTGATTCTTTGTCGTATTTTCTCATAAGATTCTGGCACTTTTCATGTAATTGCCTAAAAAGTAAAGTAAAAGGTGAAAACATGCCAGATTAATATGCCTTTAGGTATGTCTCATTACATTTGCCAACAACATCTACATTATTTTTAATTTCTCAATGAGATTTTATTTTGCTTTGTTTAACCAACTCTGGCATAATACAATATATTAGTTACAATGATGCACACTGAATGCAGAAACCATATATCATTGTACTTTCTGAGAGCTCTTCCACTGTTACAACTAGGATTCACTGCATTTATAACTGGAGACTATAATGGTGCCTACCCAGCATGCATGACTGAGTAACCAACTCTGATAAAAATGAGCAAGTGCATGAAAACTGTACAGTGTCATCTTTCTTGCCATGGCATAAATAGGTACAAAAAAGCCAGCATAACTAATTTGCACACCCATACAGCAAAGGAGCACTATTAAATCTGGCAAACTACCATGTTCAGTGTAATTTGCTCTACCCAATGTTGTATTTCTGCAGAAACATTTAAGGAGTTTTGGGCAAAAGTTCAACAAATTCAAGGATTTTTTAAGCATATAGCGAATCTTCTGAAATTTCCCCTGAAATTCAAAGATTTCATAGGTTGTACAAACCATCTAAATTTGTACTGTACTTACTTTTTCATGGTCTGTCTTAACTCTCTACCTTCTGCTGACACATATATGCGACCCTAAAGATAGCTTTGTAACCCCAGAGACGCATATACAAGCTGCTAATAATACTCTCTCTGTCCCGGCTGGCTCATACTTGCGTTTCCGGCCAAAGGTTGGGAGACCCCACTGACACATATACACATTTCATATTAAAGCTTTGCATTGGATGAAATTACAAACATTTGTTATTTTTTAAAATATTTAGCCAATGAAAATAGTCCTTATATAAAATGATGAAAGTATTCTATTAGTAGTTTTACAGCATATAAGCGGGAAATTCTATTTAAAACGAGGTCAATTGTGAAAGTAAAACAAAATTGCAACATTCATGTATTCTGACAACAATTTGTTTTGAAGGATTTGAAAGTGATGACATTGCAAATGACATTGATTGTAATCAGATTCAAGATGAAGGATCAGATATTAGTATAAGCCCTGTTTCGACACCTGACATTTCAGATTTATCTGAATCTGAGGATGAAACATGTGACGATCAAATCTGGTTGGAACACATGAGGCTGGTAAACGTGGATGACTTTACAGCAGTTTCAGGGCCAACATTTATTTTAGAAGAAAACGCAAGGGAGATAGATTTCTTTTTAAATTTTTTTTCCCAAAGAAATATTCCAGTTACTGGTAGATGAAACAAACAGATACACTGGAAAACAAATTGGCAAGAAGCCTAATCCGAAGTGGTCACCTACTTCAGTTGCAGAAATGAAGGCATTTCTTGGAAAACGTGTTGCTTTTAGTGCAATGCAAAATTACAAAATCTGCAGTAAAGTAGTGGATACCTTGTTGTGCAAAATAGTGGTGAGAAAAGTAGTCTAATATACATTATAAACATAAACAGATATATTGAGGTATATTTTTTATTATGAATATGTGAATATAAACATTGATTCCTGTGGATTATATGTACTTGTTTGTGGAAATGAGTGGCACAAAACATTGGTAAGTGTTTAAAATTTTTTTTTTCATTAAAAAATTACGAAGTTTGCATAGGACAAGATTGATATAGAAAATGTAGACAGCATGTGCACTAACTTAAGAAGCTCTCACTCAGGCAGTCATTATGATGCTCTGGGGTTCAGCCTACAAACAGCTGCTAGAAGGCAGGCTGCTTATCAGGCTTAGTAGGCAGGGCAGCAAGTACTTGTAGAAGGTAAAGAGTTAAGGTTAACAATTCTTGTTTTGGAAGGTTGTACAAGGATTCAACAATGTAAATCTGTACTGTACTGTACTTACTTTTCATGGTCTGTCTTAAGGTTCACAATGGCCTGAAGATTTTCTACTTTCTGCTGAAGGGATATAATCTTCTCCTTGGCTGCTGGTAATTCTTCAAGCTGTAAAGTAGTACATCACATAGGATGAATGACATTTAACAAATGACATATGACCTATTAATGGGAAATTTTGTACTGGCTTATGTTAACTTGTGTAACTGTTGGGTTTTTGATCAACACATTACAGTCTCCATGGTACCAAGGTAGCAAAAGAAAAGTGCTTTGCCCAAGAGACCGGTTCCTGCAGACTTGACAAAACAAATTCCATTACTTTTCTAAAACTTTTCCAGGACCATTTCACAAAACTCAAGGACCACAATATCTTGAAATGAAACTGTTTATTGATTGTAATTGGGTTGGTTTTTGAATCAGTGCTTGACACTCTATGAAATAAGCCATTATCAGTTTTTGGACCTCCATTGTCAGAAATTCCATGACTTTTCCAAATCTTTGCAAGGTTTGGAGAAATTCCATGACTTTTCCAGGATTCCAGGAACCCTGAGAGACACACCAAGGGTGCCAAGCTGGACAGATTTTTGACAGGATTTAAAACTCTGAAAAACTAACCACCAAGACACTATGGGTCTCTCCCAAATCATGTAAAGGTCAGCATGAGTTTTTGTTCAGGACAAATAGTGAAAACATGATTTTTTAAGATGGACAGTTTCAGTGGCTTTCCTGGATATCACATTGGCACCATCTTCATATAGGACCAAGTAGACATGATAAGAAGTCTTTTAGTGGAAACCCCATTTTGACATGACCATCGATTTTCAAGGAGTAGTTATAACACATTTTTAAGATGGCCACTCTGGTGGCCCCACTGCATGTCCAAGCAGTACAATTTTAATTTTGGACCAACTAGACTACCAGATGAATGTGTTTGTAAAGTTTTATGGCAATCCTCAAAGGAGTTTAGAAGGAGGTGACAACCTGTGCTAACAGATGAATGATGGATGACACACAACAGATCGTCCCACAGCTCTATGACCAGTAGTGCTAATAAGGACTCAACATTGTTCATTGTACATTTTTACATAGGTGACTTGTGATAACAGATGAATGATGGATGACAGACAACAGACCATCCCACAGCTCTATGACCAGTAGTGCTAATAATGACTGGACATTGTTCATTGTACATAAATAATTATATGCTTATTTATTTAATTGTAAAATGTGTTTAGAAGCAATAAATAGTTGATTCTGAGCTCTGTATTAAAACAACAATCATGTTCTCAATGGCAGGATGCATTGGTATCAACTGCAACCAGAATATTATCATATGATTTTGTTCCACAAGTGACTGAGAAATGGGGAGAATGTTATCTGTTAGTGACCATACTGCACAGGGTTTCTTAAAAATGACTCATCTGACCTACATATGAATAGTGAATGTGACTCACTGTCAGTGCAGGTGTAGTAAATAATGGATTTACGTATATGCACAATGAATAGTCAGAAAAAAAGCAATTTTACATGAAAAACTGAATGAAGCAACAAGTACCAGTAAATTGCATGATGCAAATCCCCACCTCTTTCCATGTTCACTCACCCCCACACACACACACACTATACTTGTACTGCCCTACAATTATTCACTTGTTATACAATATGGGTGGATATAAAATAATGAATCAGTTCACTTTCCCTTCAAGAGCAATAACTAAAGTTTAGCATCATATTTATCTGTTATGAATCTCATCCATCCTTCCTTCCTTCCTTTATAAACCTTTGATCAGAAAAATTAAATCGCAAATTATAACTGATGTATGTGAGAATCTGGGATCTGATTCCTCCTTGTAATTCCAATAGAGATTTAACATCTTGTCCAAGTATCAATAAACAATGGTCTACTATAAACTTATCTTTTTCATTTGTAAAATTAGCAAATGATGTACTCCAATGCATCCCACAGCACATTATCCAATCAACAGCGAGAAAATGGTGTGTGATTCATGCTCATTTGCACAATGTAGCTACTAATAAAGTCCGTTTAAACAAATGATGGGGCCAGAAAGCCAGGACACTGTACCTTTAAAGATTATGCAGCTGGGAAACTTCATAAACTCATACAACCAATCACTATTGTGGCAAGTATTGTACAAAATTGGTATGATCCTGCTCTATGGTGAAGGAATAGAGGCGTAATGAACAGATGAATCAGTGGGAGGCTGAGAAGCAGGGGAATAAAAGACAAACCTTCCTCAAGGTCTGTGTTTAACAGAGATGGAACTATAAAAAAACCCACCTAATTGGAAACTTTTTCTGCAAACTGAAACTCTAAATGTTTCCTAAGTTGTCAAAAATGTGTCCATATAACATGGATTCTCCACAAATATGATAAAACTGAAGTAAAGGTAAAAGGAAAAAGGGCCATAACTCCCAATAAATTTTGTAGGATAATGTTCAAACCTGAACTTGACCTTTTAATTTAAAACACTGACCAATTCTGGTTTCGATTCATTAAGTACTTCAAATGTTATAAAGTTAGACAAAACTTGTGATAGACTTGGCATGATGATCTGATGGACAGACATGGGTACAACTCTGACATGCAGACTTGCCAACCCCGACAAGTCTGTTTCAGTAAGGCAGCTGATTTTTTTTCCGTAAGATTGATCAGTTTTCAGTAAGGTGTAAAAAAATATCAACTACTGCTATTGTAAAGCTGGAAAACATAATTAAAAGTTTGATGCAGCGACAATAACATTATGTTCAACTGAAAAGTTTGCAAAGTATGCGTTGACCTTATTTACCACTAGTACAGTTGCACAAACTTTAGTTCCAAACCCTATGCAACTCAATGGCTTGTTGCAATCTCTCAACTTGACGTAATTCTTGGAAATTCTTTTCCCATTTCATATGAGGACGGCAATCATATCTCCCTCCATGAGATGTACTCAAATTGGCACGTGATGTCCAATAAACGTAATTGTATCCTTTCCATAATAAATGTAATTGTATCCTTTCCATCTTTTATTCGTAAGAATCTGAATATTCCTTTTTATTCTTCTGTGTTGATTATTAACACTTTTCTAGAGGCTTATTTTTCCTTTTGTCTTAAACATGCATCACATTTGGGATGCCATTTTAAAAAAAAATCTATAATCAACAATTTGATCATGCAGACGCTTTGCATGAACAAATAGGTGCAGTTTAAAGCATCTAGGGTGCTGCTGTACAGTTAGTCTGGTTCCCTAACTAATTTCACTAATTCTAATATGAAACCTGGATCCAAATAAAACACCGATGAACCAATTATCTGGATTTGTCAGCAACGATCATTTTTCCGTAGGTTTTGCTTGTATGCTCTAAGTCCATATTTTAAGGGTAATTTTCGTAAGACTTATGGCAAAATCATAGAGTTGGCAGGTCTGGACATGATGTGACAAACAGACACTGGTAGCATCATATAGGGCATGAAATGGTAGGAAATCAGTTTTTTCCTGACATTTTATGCTCAAGAACGTCAAGTCATGATTTCATGTCTCTTTAGCATTACCAAAGCAGAATAGGAAGGGAAGTAACTCTTCAATGTATTTCAGTTCTGCACCAACCAATTCTTTTAATCTGGTTTTCTAAATTCATCCCACCCCAAATTATTTGTAAATTACACACCTGTTTCTCCAGTGCCATGTTCTGTTTGCGCAATTTCTGAATTTCATCATTCCGCATTTCTATCACCAGCTTCAAACCCTCAATTTCTTTTGGCAAGTTTCTGTATGGTGCAATGGCAGCCTGAAAATGACATATACTGTTATTATCAGTTGTCAAAAAAAAAAAAAAAATGACAAAATATGCTGGTGTTGATCAGGGTCTCTTCCAGATAATAAATGTTAAACACAGAGTTCATACTGAAAATATGATGAGTACTCCCTCACTATAACAGTGTTCATGGTACACCTTTCCCTTGATAACTCGCGCACGATGGAGTCCACAAACATAGACTGCACTATAAGTGAGGGCGCAAGTTACTGAGGGACTGCCAAAAGTTGAAAAATTCACTTAGATATCGAGGAAACAGCGGAGTGGGGGGGGGGAGTTTAGGGAACTGGGCCATTTAATGACTGAATGCTCATTTTACAATCACGTTGATAATAATTTTTAATAACGCGCTTTTTCTAATAAAGTTGTTCATTATTCTGTTTAAATAACATTTATTTTTATAATGTCCAACATGTGAAAGATTCCACTGGTTTCAGCAACCATCACGTGTATGTGAAAACATCTGTGTATCAAGTCACTGCTTTTTGTTTTCTTGACGAGTCTTGTTCCCGGAGTGCTATTTACTTGTATCCTGCCAAATTGGGAGTCAAAAGAGCGGTGAACTAGACTAACTGTCCATATACCACCAAACAAGATTCCTTTTCTTAAAAAAAAAAGCAAATTTATTTCGTGATACAATCGTCTATATCGAATCTCAATTTTTGTATTGTTCAGTTAGTACAGTATTGATGTCATGATTTCATTGGAAGTAATAATGAAACTTCTTATCATCCTTGAGGATATCTCTAAGTGCCAGTTCAAGAATTCTCTGAAACTCGCTTGCCCACAATGGTCTGTATCTGTGAAACCAAGCTCTTTATTTTACAAAGTATTCATTCGCTTGGTTATCTTTGATCACAGTTACCAGTGAGTCTGTTAATTTAAGGTAGTTTATGTTACATACACAATAACATTTATAACAGTGATTGATCAAATGAAGTGAGTTCACCCGACATACAACCGAGGCCTCTGGATTTTAAGCTTGTAGGATTTTCGTGCCTTTTAACTTTTCTTTTATTCCAGCTCCTTTATTTGATTCAAAAGACATAATTAACGTGATAATACAATGGAGGCCAGCTTTTAATTCAGTGCAACAAAACAACAAATACTTCCGCAAATCAGTTATCAAAACATGGTCGGCACCTAATTATGTTCTCAGAGAAATGCTTGCGGACATAGCTGTTATGATAGATTGACACATTTTACATTTAATTACAAGAGAACACATTGCATTTATGATGATTACACTAAAAAAGGAACTAAAAGATAGAACTAGAACATAAATTTCAATTGATAAAAAAATTATTTACATGTAATTTGTATTTATTTATTAAAGTACTGCCTCCACTCGGCGTAAGTGACATTTTCATTGATTGAAATTTCCTTACATATCGTTAATTGCCGTGTACTACCATTTGGAAAGAAAATGTAAAAACTGCATGACTTATTTTCAAATTTGATATTTCATAATGTTGATTAAAATTTCAGGTCCTATCTACCGTTTTCGACGATAAAATAAGCGATATATCAAAGTTTCCGTTACTAATTTTGATCGCAATTTTCTTCAAGTTCAATAAAAAGGGATCAATTTTTGGGGTATTTTCTGGTTTAAAAAATGGGATCCACGCCTGACCCTGCGTTATAAGCAGGTTCGCGAGTTATCAGGGCGCGAGTTATCGAGAGAGTGGTGTATATGACAAATACTCCCTCACTAAAACATTGTTTATGGAATATGAGTACTCCCTCACTATAACATAGTTTATGGAAGATGAGTACTCTCTCACTATAATACTGCTCATGGGATATGAGCACTCCCCCACTATAACAGTTTGTAGGAGCAATAACAGGAGAATGTCTTAAGGTTCCCTTATATTGAGGTATCTTATACATAATATTACATGTACTACTTAATGATAAAATGGGATCCATTACCATACCTACCATATAAAAGGGAATTTTATACTGAGGTACCTTATAGTGAGAGTGTACTGTGTAACTGAAAATAATAGGCTGCATTATACGCTGAGGATATAAAGTAGCTGCTCTGATATATATATATATATATATATATATATATATATATATATATATATATGTATGTATGTATATGTATGATATATATGTATGTGTGTGCGTGTGTGTGAGCAATATACTAAAAGTGAAATTATGCAACAAGTTTTATAAGCTTCGCACATTTTAAAATATAACATGATGCAATAAATTAATAAATTAATTTTATTTTATAACCTGCTCTGAGAAATCAAACATTTTAACTTTAGAGTACACATGAAAGACTCAGATGACACTTTTTGCCTTGAATGGCTTTCCATAATAACATAAACATTGATAGAAGGCCTGCCAACTTTACTGCTACATCACAACCACTATCGAATTTTCTATTATCATTCACTATTAAAGATATCACATTTAAGGACAAAGGTCATCCAACTATTTCAAGGAAATATCAGTCTTGAAATTTAAAAAAAGAAATCTTTACCTTGTATGACATCATAAATTAATATTATATGCATATAATACTGTAAATGTAAGAGAACTCAATGTATGAGGTGCCACTGTCAACTGCTGCAATTCCAATACATTCATGGGAATGCTCACCTGGGTGGATACACTGTAATCAGTAATGTTCACCTGGATGAAGATTGCTGTCCTCCTGTTTGCAAAGACTGTGTGAAAACTTCTAAATACATACAGTGATCCCCCACCACCATAAATGTTTACCTTGTTATAGGCAAGTTTTCCTTATAATGGGATATAATTTATGTGAGATTATTTCATGGTCGATATACTGGTATTTGTGCAATAAAATTATAATCTGTCATAATTAGCTAAGAGCTAAAATTATCTAAAATTAATGAAAATTAATTTCAAAACCAAAATGTACCCATTGTGATGGGATTCAAAAACATCTCTTTTTATCATGGATGTGCCTGATATTGATGGACCACTGAACATAATCACCTGAACTTTAATGTCCGAGTCTTTCTGCAGAGCATCCTCACAATTTGTGGCATGGTTCCTTAGTTGTTCACACTCTTCTTTTAGAGTCTGTACCTTTTCCTGTTCAGTACAAAGCAAAATAAATTTCTTGCTCAAATGTTTTTTTTGTTTTATATATATATATATAATAGTGCCAATAGCTCTTACTTGTCATTGTACATATAACAATGTCATTAACTTTGACTTGACCTCATACATATAATAGTGCCATTAACTTTAACTTGTCCTCATACATACAAGTGCCATGAATGTTTACTTGTCCTTATACATATAACAGTGTCATTAACTTCTTCTTGTCCTTATACATATAAAAATGCCACTAACTTTTACTTGTCCTTATACATATACCAGTAAGTGTCATTAACTTTTACTTGTTCTTATGCATCTAACAGTGCCATCGAGTTCTATATCCTGTAAAAAAAAATTTTAACATACACTACATGTGATACTAAATCTGCTCATATTTGTCCAATCAGACAAGTATCTTAAAAAAGTAACTTGTCCTTCCTAAGGTACCACTCATAAATATAAGTGGACAAGTGAAATTTTTCATGTCCTGCCTGTGGAAAACTTCATCTTAGCAACAAACGGAGTTCTATAATGCATGTTTTCTGTCAAAACCTTTCACATCAGATCTAAATATTGCTGATGCTGATGTCAATGACACTGCTCTGAAACCCTGAAAACCCAGTCTTTAAAATATCTGCTTTTTGATTGACACTTTCCTCATGGTTCATACAAATATTTCTTTTCAAAGACTTTTCAAGGACAAAAGATTTTAACTTTTTAAAAATTACCATGACTGGTACACAGTTATTCAGTAATGATCCCACCAACAGTATGATTTACGGTGATGTCAGCTTGATTCAACTTCTTTCGATGAACACACAACTCTTTGTGACCGCTCCAGTGGCCTAGTGGTTAGAGCATCCGCCTCAGATGCGGGAGGTTGCGGGTTCCAACCCCGGCTGGGTCATACCAAAGACTTTAAAAAATGGTACTAACAGCTGCCTCACTTGGCGCTCAGCATTAAGAGGTTAGTGTTAGGACTGGTCGGCCTGGTGTCAGGATAATGTGGCTGGGTGGGACATCATACCACATGTCTGCGGCATGATGCCCCAGTGCAAGACATCACTATAAACTGTCACACTGCAGACATCATAGTGATATGACTGAAAAATTGTTAAAGCTACGTTCAAAATCTAAATCATACATACACACAACTCTTTGTTTATTCTTTGACCTTGCCCATATGAATATAGCACGTATTGTGCTTATGGCATTCTTGTCTGAAAATATACCTTCTATTACTGAGCACTTTACCAACTTTTATCAGCTTTAATGTCACAGTCAACATAGCATCCATTCATTTATGTCTTTATCTCACCACACAAGCTCTTAGTACTAAGTATATTGGCAACCCAATGGAAAGTCTCACACTGAATAAGTGACACAACATGGAGTTAAAATTTCAGGAAAATCAAGTTTCTAATCATTTGAACAGATTTTGAAAATTTTTCTATTTTGATATTTATAGCTGTAAATTATTATTTCTTTTAAATTCAAGCACCTGTTAAAAAGCCAACCTCTGATTCAAGCACATTTCAAGATTGTGTGAGTTCTGGTTTCATGCTATTTTTCTATAAAAAGTTACTCTTCTTTACTGTCACAGAATAAGGCAAGAAATAACTTGGTTTTGCCTTAGATCTATTTTTGACCTTTATTCGTTGTGCATGTGTACAATGTTACCTGGGGTGAATCATTGTTTCTCCAGTTGAGCGACTGTACTAGCATGTATCTTGTCGGAAACTACATGCGATGAGAGTCACGAAAGGCATGGTATACATGAGTATTTTACCCTGACTATTATTCACTCTCCTATGGATTTAAGGTTGATTCCATTTCAAACTGAGGCACCGGTCATTTGGATTTTGTCAAGGAGTGAACGTTCTCCATTATGTTCTCCGGCCATAGGGGTAAGTGTTAAATTTATATTTTATTTGATATGTGAAGCCTTAATTCTCGTTTTAATGTCATATCGGGTAATGAAGCTTTTACTACTTCAGATTGGAAACGTTGTGAACTTTGGATTACAAGCTGCTATTACAGTTTAATTTATTAGCATATATCTAAAAATTAATTCAGAACCCATTATTATGACCAGTTTGGTTTTATTGTAGCTGTTTAGGGTTGAGCGTAGCTGTCCATACAGTGGCGTGCTGTCTGTACGTATATGTATACCTGTCCATAGGGCTGTGTAGGGCTGACAGTAGCTGTGTAGGGCTGAGCTGACTGTAGCTGTTTAGTGCTGTGTGCTGTCCGTACGTATGTGTATATGTAAGTCTATACATGTGGTGGAACCACGAATGTAGGCGTAGCCAATACAAGGGTGCTGGGTGCTGTCTGTACGTATGTGTATACGTATATCTATCTGTACATGAGGTGGATCCATGAAGGGTGTGAGCGGCCGATAAAAGTGTGGGCCAACCCAAGGATTCTGTGAAACTATGTGGTTTATCAGTTTATGAATCATACGCCTGTTCAAGTGTTAAGAGTCATATGTTTGTTCCAATTATGTTTCAATTAAGTACACCATCAATCATTTTATATCACTTGAGATCATTAAGAATCTTATTTGTACTCCAGGAGATTATGTGAATCTCGCTTACATAGCTTAATATAGGAGATCATGTGAATCTCGTCTACAGTGTATATTTTTCGAAGCATATTTGAATCCTTTGAGTTTATTTGAATCTTAATGGTATTCCATACGTGAAATTATGTGGATCTCGCTTGTGTTGCATATTATTAGTGGAAACGTGTTTGCAATCCCTGAGGTTATTTGAACCTCACTTTTCACACATAAGATTATATGGATCATATTTTTATTTTTCAATTTGAGAATGTGTGTGGAGTGATTGGATCAATTGTATGATAGAAGCGGGACAGAATCATTGCATTTGTAATATATATATATATATATATATATATATATATATATTTATATGTATATATTCTTAGTAATTCACTCTATAAATTTCCACTGTCCATCACATTGTGTTTGTGTTGTTCATTTAGTCCAAAAACCCACTTGGTTTCAATTCTGTTACATTTACAAGTCTGTCAGTAGGAGTAGACAAGTGAATTTTTCAAAACCCAGTGATTCTTATGTCTTACTATCTGCCTTTTGCAAGCAAAGACAATCTAGAAATGTGTTCATAGAACACAAAGGCCCCCATCACAATGCCTGCATAACTTATATGCTAACCTTAGATGATGTGTTACTGACAAACAATGGCAACACCATGTCTTGAACACCATTGTGATTGAGCATAACAAGTGTCTCTTTGATGTTTTACCTCTTACTTTTGTCAAACTTCAAGCAGAAATGACAAAAAGTTGAACAACTCACCGAAAGTGTTTGCTTGATTCCTTCAAATCTGTTGGTGATATCTTCTAGCTTATCCTGATGCTGCTTGTGAAGTTCTGGAATATATAATGTGCTTATATGTCAATATACTTAAATGGCAAAATATATATATATATATATCTATCATTTAGATTTGTGTAGTGTCCCACCAAGCACACAATTTGTTCTTGTTATACTTCTTATTTGTATTTACTATACTGTAATCTACTCCAACAACATTGTTGCCAATCTCCATCTTTGCCATAGAATTTTGGTTTGGTATTTTATGCTAATGCAATAAGGCTATTAAGTGCTGGAGTAAAGTGTAACAGAATTCTGAATGATGGAGCAAAATCAAAATATCACTCAAGACACTCTTCCCTTTTGAAATAAAGGGTGAATATGGATCAAGTATAGATTCAACATCATAAATCAAATTTCTGTTTTGCAAAGAATGTATTTAGTGAAATCTGACTTAGCACACGCGTGCATAAAAGGACACCTACTCATCCAGGCCAGCACTGATGAATTCCTTTACATTTAATTACATATTTCATCTCTGGATAAAAGACACCTGACCAAAAAGGATGGTCCCTAAGTGTCCATAATAGAAAAGTCTCACTGAAAAATTAACATTTTCAATCAATTTATGTACTGCTCCTTCTTTGTTTTATTACATGGGTTTGATTTTTAATTTATTTCTGCATCAAGCAAAAAACATTACAAACACTGTTATATACAGGTAGACAATTATGATATTAGGATGACTCCTCTAATGTATTAGAAATGTGTCCAAATAACATGGATGTCCCTGCCAATATATTGTCATTGAAGTGCAAAGTCTAAAATGGGCTATAACTCTGTAAATTTTGTTGGAAAATGGTGAAAATCAAAATTAAATATAAATCTTAATGTAAAGCCTCTTTAGGTAATTTTTTTTTTTCAGTGCATGAAGTCCTTCAAAAGTTATAGAGTGGACATGAAACATGACACAGATGACACGGGAGGACAGACAGATATGGGTAACATTAAATACCCCCTCAACAAATATGATGAAGACTTAAAAATGCACATTGTATTACTCATGAGTTGAATCCAACTGCAAATAAGAAAGACCCTTATCTGCCACTGCATAATGTGCTGGCAGATCTGGATCTGTCCAGTTTAAACTTTGGCTCATTTTGTTAGTGGGTATGCATGGTATATCTATTTAAATTTGAAACAAATTTTATCATGAACAATATAGTACAATTACCTTTCATTTTGTAAACCACCATGTTTAAAGGCTTTCCGCTGGAGTTTAAGTTGGCCATTTCTAAACTTCTCATTTTTCAGGTGCTTGATTACAAATATATGTATCCTTGTCACATCTGAATTTATACAGTTCACATTCTAAATATCCTTTTCATTGGCATCCTTTTGAATTCGAGATTCGTTTCACTGAAAACAAATTTCCTTCACTTGATTGTGTGTTCATCATGGAACAAATCTCATAAATCTCTATATGGAAAGCAAATTGAACACGCCTTCATTTAATTTCCATACCATTACACATTCCTATAGAAAAAGAAGTGATGAATAAATTCCAGCTCTAAATATCATCTCCTGAACTTAAACAAACTGATCCCTCTTTTTCCCATTGAAATATGACATAAAAAACAAAAACAATAAAACATGAATATGAATGTGCATATTTTGGAAAGTAACTTCAGTCACCCTCAAGCACCTGCTAACATCATATATCAATCCATCCTTTATACTTATAAAACAACTTTCTATAAAAACTCTCACAAGAAAAGTGAGCAGAAAAAATATCTGGCATGTGCATTAGTGAAAGAAGAAAGGGAAGACTTGCTTTCACTTGTCTACAAAATAGCCACTATAGATCACTCAGTCTGAATGCAAAATGGGTAAATGCTAGAGTAAACACCTGTGTAATAGCTCTGCCTGGGTTGACTCGAAAACTAATGTAGCCTTGATATTTGGAAACATTAAGCAATGATCAATCAGTGACAACAAAAACTGACTGTACTTGTACCATCATTACCCACAGAAAGTCCCCTATCTAATTTACGGTATATAAACTGCAAACAGCGATTCTGTGTTGTAGCAAAATGTACCTGCAGATCAGGATCTGTGCAGTCTGTTCAACTGATTACTTCTAAAAAATAAATTACACAGACCCAGATCTGCTAGCAGATTATGTGATGGCAGAGTCCATGTTGTTTGCAGTTCGTCTCATAAGCAAGTATATATTGTACTTACTGGGTTAGCTAGTTTTGTTCATTTGTTTCCAGTTTATTGGCACATCAACACATGAAAGAATATCTTATGCCAAGTTCATCAGAGTCAATTGTCTTCCCCATAGTGACACACCACTACAGCTGACTTGGCTTTTTCTGGGCAGGATTTGAACCTGCACCATTCTTGTCAAAAGTCTGGCAAACTAGCCACTTAGCCACCATGGCTCTATAAAGACAACTGCATACCTGTATAACTCTGATACGAGACAAAGTTGGAAATGTGCCTTTAAACTTCATGCTTACATACAAATGTGTGCATATGGGATCAAAACTTGGTAACAAAAGAAATTGTCATAAAATGTGTTTCTCCTGATTTTACACGTACACATCCAATTTGAAAACAGTTGATTACATCATATTGGGCACAGGCTAATATTTCTTTCAGGAAATGGGAAGAGTACACAAGACTGCAGACTTAATAAAAATGTGACTTTTCTAAAACTTTTCAAGGGCTACTTCACAAAACTTAAGGACCACAATAACTAGCATTATCGATCATAATTGTGCCGTGTTTAAAACAATTTTTTTAATGGTGCTCAGTGCTCTATGAAATTAGCAGTTATCAATTTTTTTGAACTCCATTCTCAGAAATTTCACGACTTTTCCAAAACTTTGCAAAGTCTGGAGAAATTCCATGACTTTTCAAGGCCCTTGAAATTTAACTTTTAAATTCCAAAACTTTACCGGGATTTAGGATTCTTGGGAACCCTGACGAGTGCCCAACACTTAACAGTCTTGAAGAAATTTGAATTCAGCAAGATGAGCAAAGAATAAATATAGCATTATAAATTAATGTTTAGTTGCTTTAATATCAGCAGGCATATATTTAGATTCATAATTTTATTATCTGCACATAACAAACATTCCAGGCAATTTAATAATGTACCCCAATCTGGGGCTACAACTCCATTAAATGATGATCCTAACAATATGCAGACTGAAAGCTGAAAAATCAAAGCAAGCCAAGGTATCAGCAACATAAAGCTGAATACCATGGGAGTTACTGCACAGAAGGAAAATGGGCATTCATTAATCAGGGGCAAAAACTCTGCTAAAAGCTGACCTTGTGTGATGAATATATACCTAAGCAACGCTGACAATCAAACTCAGCCAAGGTCTCATAGAAAACATGCTACCTACAAATTATTTTGGAATCCAATAAGGGAGTAATTGTACAGAAATGAAAGTGGGTGGGTCTGACAATCAGGGGCTGTAACTCTACTAAATGTTTACTGTGGATGATTTAGCTCAACCAATGCTTCATTAATATTAAGCTGCAGACAAAATTTGGTTGTAATCCAACTTAAGTTAATAGTTATTGTACAGAAATAAATGCAAATCAGTTGGAAAACCAGTGGCTGAACTCTGCTAAATAATGATACAAAATGTTGATTATATATCTCAGACAAGGCATAATCAACATCCTCATGTCTATAAAACTGAGTTGAAATCCAATAACAATTAAGATAATTATTGTGTAGAAACATAAGTGGATGGGTCTGACCATGAAGAGCAATAACTCCACTAAATGATGCAGAAAGTTGACAATCAAACTTAATCATAGGCTCAAGTAAATCAAGCTGTTTATTAAATCTGGTTGAAATTAAATAGTACTTAAAAGAATGTGTGGAAATGATGTTGGGTACCTCCGACATTCAAGGGCTATAACACCTTTTAACTTTTATGCCGAACAATGGCAACTGAAGTCAGAAAAAATGATATCAAAATCAAATGGCTTATCAATTTGGATGAAATCCAGTAATAATTTAAGATATTAATTGTGCTGAAATGATTGTGGGTGGTCTAGAATCAAGATCTTTAACGACTTTACAAATGATGGTTAGAATGCTGACAGTCATCATTAACTGGCTACAACTGATGGTTAGAATGCTGAGTTTCAGCCAAGGACTCTAGGGTATCAAGCAGCACAGCAAATCTGGTTGAAATCCAATAATAGTTATGGGAGTTATAGTGAGAAAATGAAGTGGTTGGGTCTGACAAATGACACAGAACAATGCTCATAACTGAACTCAGTCAAGACCCATCACAGGGTCTTTCATCAAATTTAAAGTTGGAGGACGAGTGGCCAAAGTAGGCGGGGTGGGGTAGTGTAGGGTGGTGGTGGTGGTGGTCGTAGGGTGTGGGTGGGTGACCTCCCCCAACAGGGATACAGGTTTCTTTTTTTAAAAGTAGCAGGGTGTAAAGTAAAAGCAGGAAGGTGAATCACCTGGCTCCCAGCTGATAAGGCAAGCCCTGCATCAATATATAGCTACATATACAGTATGGTCGAATGCCATTATTAAGTGAGTTACCACATGGAAATGAAAGTGTTAGGAGGAAAGAATGGAAATATATTTAATACCCCCCCCCAATTTTCTGCTGAAAGCAGGAGGAAGTAAACAATTAACCTTTCCTATTATATTTCTAACACAATTGCAAGATATACTAAACTAAATGCCCACCACTGAGCAAAAATTACCTCAACACATTATCAAAATAATTATTTGGAACAATTTAATTTATGCTTCATTGTATTAAGACCATCTTTGTCTGACACTGTGTGAAACTACAACCAGCTGTTTTTCCAATAAATGACCTTGTCAGATTGAATCTACCTCAACTGATCCCTGTAAAACCATGCTAGTCATGTGTATACAGTCTATATACCATACCATACATATTCCTTTAAATGTGTCCCCAAAATTTTGATCCTGTGCACTCCCAGAATGATAAAAATAATGCCTATAGCTTTTTTTTTTTACTGGATCTCCAAGTCTATGTTGGTGCTAGCAATGTCCAAAGTTGCAATGATGATAATGTCTGTAAGATGGCAACAAATATCCATGTTAAACAATGTATCGGGGGATGGAGACATTCAAAGTTTGTGGTAGTCGGTTGAGTTGCAATGTACAGTCTTCAACAACATATTTTTGAGGTTAAAGTCACCCCTATGGCAAGAAAGACCTAATTTATTTTGAGGCTGAATTAATGACAAAAGAGATAGAAATTTATGCAAAAACCAGCTTGTCATTCAACTAAGATTGATAAATTTGAAAAGAAAAGTAGTTAAGAAATGGGTTATAATTAAAGGCTGGTATGTAGTAATGAGTGAACACTTATTTGGCCTTACCCATATATACATGTATAGTGCTTATGGCAATCATGTCTGAAAATGTACCTCTCGTTACAGAGCACTTGACCAACTTTAATCACCTTTCCATACCATTTTAAAAGCACTGTTAGTGCATTATGTACTATTGTTTTCCTTTGTCCCTTTAAAATGTGGTGTCCATCAAAATTTTGGAGCATGGGGGACACATTGTCTATGTCTTTGGGATCCTAGGTGCAACAATGACCACAGGTTTGTTTGATGGTGTTTTACACAGAAACATCTGTTTTGAGAATGGGCATTCAGAAATAATCCTGTCTCTAAATGATGACAAGAAATGTTGAAATTCAACCTACTGAAGGTTTCTATAATACAAAGATGTATGATACTGGATAAGATCCAACACCTTTTAAATTAAAAGTTATGCTGCAGAAACCAAAAGCTTGGAAAATGGGCAATCAGAGGCCATAACTCTTGTACATGTAAATGATGTTGCAGAATGCTGGAAATTGAACTCATTTAAGGACTTGTCAGTATATAAAGCTGTGTATCAAATCTGACTAAAACCCAACACACATTGGTCAAGTTATGTTGCTGATACCCAAGTCAGTGGAACAGTTGGGGGGACATAACTCTTGTAAATGATATTGTAGAATGCGGAAATTGAACTCATTCAAAGTGCCAGCAGTATATGTTATAAAGCTGCATATCAAATCTGACTGAAACTCAACAAACATTGGTAAAGTTATATTGTAGTCACCAAAGTCAAGGAAAGAATCAGGAGGCATAACTCTTCAAAATGATGTGTAGAATTCTGGAAATTGAACTCATTCAAAGACTAATCAGTATATATGATAAAGCTGCATATTAAATCTGAAACTCAACAAACATTGGTCAAGTTATATTGCAGACACCAAAGTCAGGGAAACAACCAGGGGGCATAACTCTTCTAAATGATGTGTGGAATGCTGGAAACTGAACTTGTTCACAGTTTCATCATTATAAAGCTGGTTGCCAAATTTTGTTGATATCCAACAAACCTTGGTAAAATTATGCTTCGGAATGTAAAGTCAGAAGGGCAATGAGGCAATGAGGTGACACAACTATTGTAAATGATGTCACAGAAAACTAGAAATGAAACCCCTTCAAGGTCTAATCAGTATAAAGCACCTAATTTGGATGGAATTCAACAGTCTTTGGTAAAATTAATCAATGAAAAGATTGTCAAGAGACAAAAACTCATCCAAATGATGACATAGCTAAAAATCAAAATCTATCAAAGTTTCATCAATATAAACAGCATTACCAGATTTGGTTAAAATCCAAAACTTCCAAGCAAAGTTATCTTGGTGAAACCACACTGTTGATGAACAGACACACATACATAATTACTGTTGAGTTTTATGGAGCATAGCCCCATTAAATGAAACCTATGCTCAGAAAGCTAAAGACCCCCAAAAATTATTTATGGACAGATGGCATTATTATGAAAAATAAGCAGTAGAATAAATAAGAAACATGTTTTTTTCCCCTCTGTACCCCCCCCCCCCCATCACATATAAATGTTTTGAAAGTGAAGAGTTGTGTTATCATCTATGTCCAGACACCTGTCAATAGATACTTGTCAAAACTGAGTAAAAAGGTCAGAGACTAACTCCCACCTATCTTATCCAATGATCAATGTGCATTCTTTTAACTAAGTGATCTCATGTTCAGTACCTGATTCAGGGATATGCACTCAGATCATTGGTTGCCTTTATGATATTAGTGGTTTTCTGTATTTGGTGGTGGTGGTGCAGGTTGGGATTGGGGTTGATAAGCTTATACATATTTCAAAGTATGAACATCCAAGAAAATTACAAATGGTGCAATCAGTGATATGAAAAGATATCTCTTTGTCTTTATGGCTTGTGAAATTAATTCAATTTTCAATTAATAAGTATATTTTTTAAATCTGCAATCACATTTTAAAAACCACTCTGACCCATCAACTACATCTGAAATGCATGTATCAGCACTCAGTTAGGTTCAAGATGCCTCATTCCTCCCTTGTAATTTGTTGTATGTATGGGTGTTGTTATTAAATTTCTGCAGTACCCTATATACTTGCTTATAAGACTAGTGAAACTGAAAACTGTACAGACCCAGATCTGCTGGCACATAATGTGCTGGCCGATCTGGGTTTGTGCAGTTTCTTAGGAGTAATCAGTAGTACAAACAATGCAGACTGATCTGCAGTAGGATTATGCTACGGTAGATCAGGATCTTTGTTGTTTGCAGTTTGACAACTTATAAGCAAGTATGTATCATGCAGGTACACATAATGGCTAAAGATTACACCCACTGATCTTCTCTGATAAAGATATCAATTCCTTCACAGCCATTAAATTTGTGCTATTATAGTACATACAAAACCCTAAACTAACGATCAATGATACTATACTAGTGATAATAATAATCAAAATAATGACAATTAGGACAGCAAGGAATTACCAGTAATTGTTACCAAGAAATGTGATGATTCCTAGTCACAAAAGCAGTAAGGACATTGGGATAAGGGTAAAGTGGAAGAGGACAAGTCAGTTTTTGAGTGAATATAGCTCATAGTAAATTACATCATATAAAGTAAGAATAATGAGGGGATAAGTAGTTTTTTTTCTAAAAGAAAAACATGTATAAAAGTGAAATCTACCAAAAAACAACTGCTGAAGTTTCAGTATTTTGGATAATTAACTGATAAATAGTGGCATGATTTTTTTTTAAAACATTATTGCTATTACATATAAGCCAATGAAATGTCCACAATTTACCTTGCTCAATTTATGGTTGGTTCATTTGCTGTCTTTTACCTTTTCTTATCACAGGATTCAGTTTGTAGAATGTGTTTGTTGAATATATCTCAAAATTTTAGTGAGACCTCCTTAAGATCATTATGATATTGTGTTGCATTGCCTTGCCATACACACAGGATGCTTTTGACAATCTATACTGTCTGCATGGGTTCGAGTCTAAGATTCGGCGAATGTGGATATGTGAGAAAGCTTGCCAGTAGCTTCTCGTGGGTCGGTGGTTCTTTCCGGGGATTTCCTGGTTTCTTCCTCCACCATTAATACTGGCCGCCATGTATAGCCTATCGTGTGCTGAAAAATGGCGTTAAGCCCCACAACAACAACAACGACAATCTATAATGACTGTGTTGTATTGCCTTGCCATACACACAGGATGCTTTTGACAATCTATGATGACTGTGTTGTATTGCCTTGCCATACACACAGGATGCTTCTGACAATCTATAATGACTGAGACACTATGCAGTGGCCTGTATACTTGAAACTGTTTCCTTAGCATAAAAATTCTACTCATCAAATATTTATGTATAAGAACATGTTTTTCCCAGGTAAATAAGGTAACTTAATGGAAATTTTGTCAGCAAGATCAGTAAATCGACTGGATTTGTAATATTGTGTAATACGTGCTACAATTAAATTAAATTCCCTTGCAATGCCACATTTGATGTGAAAATACACCTTTTAACAGAAGAATCCTGCAAAACAGTCCTTTCAAGCAGAGACGTGGAAATAAATAATTTAACAGGAATTGGTAGTTCCTGCATCACTGACAGTCAAATGCATGTTCATTTACATGGTTAATGATTTTGTAAACTATTACAGGCAGTAAACTAAATGAAGCCATTTACATTTAAATATAGCAATCTGACTTACAGTTTTGAGGTAACAGGTACCATATATAATCACTTATAAGAGGACTCAAACTGCAAACAACAAAGACCCAGATTTACCATAGCATAAAGAGCCTGAAGATCAGTCTTTATTGTTTATTCTACTGATTACTCCAAACAAACTGCAGAGACCCAGATCTGCCAGCACATTTGGACTCATAAGCGAGTACATATGGTACTCCCGAGGTAACTGCAGTAGGTAGTGTTAAAATTGTGTGAACTTGGGGATCCCATTCTAAGCATGTCTTGTATAGCACTCCCTCTCTCTACAGAATCTGGATTTCAGTACAATACAGTCCTTTTATGAAGTAAGTATGGTCATGAATCCCATTTCAGCATTTCATGTACACACACCTCAATATAAGGTAACCTCACTATTAAAGTTTTTAACTTTTATGTATCACAAATTTATGATCCTATGTAGTACCACACACACTTGCTTATAAGCCAGATAAAACTACAAACTACACAGACCCAGATCTGTTGGTGAATAATGGTGCTGGCCAATCTGGGTTTATGCATTTGTCATTATATGATGACAGATTAGCTAGGGTCTTTGTTGTTTGCAGTTGGACCCAAATTATAAGTGACTGTCTAATGTACCTGCTTAGTACATGAGTATCCATTATACAATGAAAGATGGAAAACTGGAAAATCTAACAATACTGTAGTAATTTTACCCTAATCAGGTTTTGATCAAGGATTGATGGATAGGGTTAATGGCCCCATGATCTTTTCATAAAATATGTCCCCCGTTTAAGGGCCAGTATTATGTAATTCTGAATATCCAATACATTAAAATTTAACATTCTTGAAGTGATTGAAGTCTTTGTGTGATATCTGCACTCTTTCTGCATTCAATAAAGTATTCATCATTTCAGCAGCAAATTTAAAAACTTTTAATTGATTGCCTCTGAAAGAGACTTGGCCCTAATGTGGGCAAGTCAAAAGATTTTCTAATATTAACACTGAATTAAGTTCACTAAAGGGTGATTTATTCTTGTGCAAGTCAGTATCCTGCATTCATTACTCACAGCTGATGTGATCTTTTTATATGGACAAAATGGGGATCTGAATTGGCATCTGAAATCCATTTTACACAACAAACATGTAATGACATGCAAATCACTTCATGTGGATCTATAATTTGTTGTGTGATAATTGTAAAATTATAGCTACTTTGTTGTACTGTATTTTTCCTGCTTGAGTCATGCAGATACAAATTCAGACTTTGACAATGTTCTTACTGTTGTGATAGCAACCTCTATGCTGTGGACTTGATTACTACTCTCATTTCTTTCCAAAAGTTAATTTTATTCCATTCTGATCATGGTGTGTGGATGACAAGAGGGGAGCTGGATACTATCACCTTGATTTAATATATTGGGTAATCTTCCACAATGAAGTTTTTAACATGTTTGTTGATCTTCCACAATAAATTGTCAACAAGATGCTTGTTTGCATGTGATGTGACTGGTCGTCATTTATCACTGTTATATCTCTATCATGAGACAGTGTAACCAGTCTAAATAAATCATTAGTCCGTGTCAGATGAATGCTCATTTACATAATGTACATTAGATGTTATGGCCAAATTGATAATCTGGAATATGACAGGTGCAATCAGGTGGATATGCCTTTCAGATATGCCTGGGTTGTCAATACTTCTTTCTTTTCCACAACTGGCGCAAAAATGCAGCCAAGCTTGAACCTCTTAATGGATGAAAACAGTTATTGATCACAAATTTCTGTCACTGAATTTTAAGCACTTACATATGTATAAAAAGTAAAATGTTGTCAGTGCACACTGTCATGCTGTAAGTGCAGTCCATGTTTTTCAGGGCATGTTTGATCCATATAAACAAGGCTGTTGGTAAATTAGTGGTTGTCCACTAGCAAGAGGCAAGTAAATTTTCCATCAGACTAGTAGCTTTGATAGCTAATTAATGATGGCTAATTAATATCTTTATATGTCTGAGTTTGTTTTGTGGAAAGGACTAGTGACGATTCAGCAGGACAAGAAAATATCTCAACCGACTTTTCTATCTGGCTACAAAAAAAAAAAGGATGTTAAATTCTAAGCCTGCTCTAATGACCTTAGTACCATGTATACTCGCTTATAAGTCATGCCAAACTGCAAACAACAAAGATCCTGATCTGCCATAGCATAATGTGCCTGCAAATCAGGGTCTATGCTGTTTGTTCTACTTATTACTCATAACAAACTGCGCAGACCCAGATCTGCCAGCACATTATGCGATGGCAGATCTGGGTCTGTGCAGTCTGCAGTTGGACTTGACTTTTAAGCACAGACAGTAGTCAATATATCCTCAGAATTTAACAAGGTCATGAAACCAAACCAATGCAAAACAAACCAAAACATAAGTCCTGGCAGAGAAGGAATGTAAAATATTTTTTAAATTATACCATTTCTTTCATTCAGTGCAATTTAGGTTTTAGACTTATGGAGTGGTTAACTGGGTTGAACTTCACATGTAATTGAAGCACATTTCATAGAAGTATTTTAACTACTTTTGAAAGGAATGAAAAGTTACTAGTTCGCAAAGAACGCATTAATCTGATGCTGTTATCATTACTTTATGTGTAAAATAATTCTTACAATCATAATCACACACAAGTCTGACCAAGTCAAAAAAACACCTGTTAGTGGATCATGGTAAATTATAAGTGAAGACAGGCAATATTTACATGCATACTATGCCAGTTATGGGAAGATTAATAAAAAGAAAATACTTAGAACTGAGATAAAATGACATATGAATCAAGTCTGAAAATGTAAACTAATGAAAGCAACATGTATTATAAATTACTGACAACTTTCTTGCTCTTGTATTGCATATTAGGCTGCAATGGCTTAGTTTTGTTTACTAAATGTGAATATTTACAAAATTGGTAACCATGTAAACATACATCCTTGTGGTACACCTGGTGTTAGTGAATGCACATGTCCAGGTAATATGTCCACCTGCATGATGTATTTCATTTTTTCTTTAGTACATATATGTAGCTGCCTGAAACAATATCATGACAATCTTAAGGATGTTTTTCCTGAATTGGTATAAACTGTACCAGTATATTCAACAAACATGATAGTAAGAAATAAATGACATATTTAATGAAATGATTGCATGATGGGCAAGGTATGATACTGTATGCACATTGTCAATGGTATACACACGAATAGCTAACATTCATATCAGACGAACGTTTCAGTTCCAAATTGGTTGAATTAAATGGTATCAATCTGATTATTTGCTGTTTAGTGTGTACATGTTCAGTCATTTTAGTCTTAAATGCATGGCAAACCTCTGAAAGGACTAAAACGGTCTTGCACGAAAAACAAAATTGCTTTATACAGCTTCTCTCCTTAAATGAAGCTTGAATGTCCAAAGCTTTTTGTAACATTAAACTTGATGGTACGTGTCATATTTTTTTTAGTCAAGAGTCTACTTCTAGTGTCAACTGAAGATCTCCAATGAACATTTAAATAACTAATACACAGGTCTATTCCTGTCCAAAACATTACCTTTCATAAAGAGTGCACTATAAAAACACTTGCTATGAAACTATATTAAGCCTTTAGTTTAAGACATGACAAAATTGAACAAAAATAAATCAGAGAGCATGAACTGGGGTGGGTGGGGTTGGGGGTATCTGGTGTAACATACACAGGCTTTGCATAAGAAATGTTAGAGGACTCTTCCACAATTTTACATTCTTTACAAATTTATCCCATAATGTTGTCTTTCATTAGATAGAAACTTGTCCAAAGCAGTTATATACTATAAAAAGGGGTTGTGGCTTGAGCACCACCAGTATCTCTGTAAAGTTAAATAGTTTTCTATTCATTTTCGTCATTTTTATGTGGCAAACCCTTAACTGGAAATCACACCAGCTAATGTTTGATCTGTATCTGTGGCCACAATGGACCACAAACTGATCACCAGTAAATTAAAAGTGGTTACAGAAGGAAAAAAATTGCTTTGACATACACATTCTTTAAGAGTGTTTCAAATTTCTGTAACTAATTTACTTGGTCAAAACAGTGGAATGATTTGAAATCTTTCCATTCCTATACATACCTACAACAATGCCAAGGCGTACCTTTATATAGTGTTATCAGATATATACTTATCTTCTCAGCTGACAATTTTGATCATGCTTAGCAAGACCCTTGAAGTAAAACTATATGCCAGGTCAATAAATAAAAGACACTTGTTGAGACATATCATATAAACATCAGGTTACATGTCATAATTGTATACAATGACTCAAATGATTGGCTTATACTGATACATAAAGATACTACATTTTTATGTCTGACAATGTCACATCTATCTGTGTACATTTTTATCAGATATATATATATATATATATATATATATATATATATATATATATATATATATATATATATATATATATATATTAAAGGCTGGTTTAAGAGGAAAGAACAAATTTAAGAATTTATGAAATTTTCTCTCCCATAGTTGAAAACATGGTCTTGAGTTAATGATGACTGCAAGAAAATAGTTACATTTTAAACAGGCTAAGTAAAATCAACTGGAACTTAGTGCATGCTAGAAAGCTAACTCAGCTACCGTTCCATGCTTAGGGCACTCTAGAAAAAGTGAACTCTGCTTCAGTTCCATGCTGCTGGAACCTAGGGCACACTAGGAAGCTAACTCGGCTGCAGTTCCGTGCAGCAACAGCATGGGGAGAGGAATGTGAACTAATTCCAGGGCATGGTATCTAGCTGTAAAATCACAGCATCTTCTATTGTCTGGTTCACTTTTTGATTTTACAGGGATCCCTTACAATGCTGTCCAAAGAAGAAATAAAGTGCAATCTTGTTGTAAGCAAGCCTGCCTTGTATCATAACCATATTTGTCTATAAAATGGAATCAACAATCATACATGGGAAAACTGCCATAATGCAGTAGTTAGGGTCCATAATAGTACTGTGTACCAAACAGCCGTATCATGATCGGCAAGCTGTTATAGTCTCTGAAACTTAACTGAATTATTTTAATGTTTTTCACTTTGATAAATGTTACAGTGTCAGGGGACACGGGACTTCTAAGACCAAAAAATCTGATGCCATGTACAGCCATAATGTTGTATGAATTTGTTATATCTGAATTTGCATTATACTGAAATGCATTATTGCAGGGTTCCCCTCCATCATATTGTATGAGGGACCATGCCATACTGAGGCACTCTAAAGAGAGATACCACTGTAATTAACGTTAGAATTTTATCTTCTTCTACTGCAATAGTAGCAATGCATGAAAGCAATAAAATATGCAATATTTTCCATCTAGTGTTCAGCTCTTCACAATGTTTGTGCATTTTAATTATTAACAGTTCATGGTTCACATGTTTCTATTTCTAGATCACATAAACAGTGTATAAGAAATCAGCTAACATGACCTTTGCACAGACAAGTGATGTTTTACATTGTTAACTTTACTCAAGGCAAAGTATTGGCATAATTCCTTACTCTCCATTTAGCCCCATGGCTTTGCCTTAACTAAGTGTAGGCATCCTAACTTGAACATTAAATACCCCATTAAAAATGCACCAGCAGTGCACCTTATTCTAAAATATTTTCCAAAGTTTGAAATGTCACTATCTCTACAGGATTTGGATTTGATACACTTCATTAAAAATTAACTAATGGATGCACAGCTTGGGAATCTCACATAATAATTAAGGTTAATAATTAGGCCCCTGACAAAATTCTTTGAAAATTTAATCTTCCATGTGTTTGGCATACAATCCATACCAGTAAGATAATGGCTGTACAAGTTTCTATTTCTGCACCACAAATCAGCTGGTAGTATCTACCAACAGGCAAGTGATGTTTTTACACAGGATGCTGAGGCAGTCAGTTGTCTGGTATGCTTTCAATAAAAGAAGCAATGAATTTATCCTCTCCCCTTAGAAGCTTCTTCCCACAGTGAAAGAAGAAAGGAAGTAGGATGAACTAAATGTATACATTTTGTAAAGCAACCAGCACTAGCACATCATCAAAGGGCCAAAAACATTAATGCCAGAATGCTTGGAATCACCTTCATCTTCCATCAATCTGCCACCAACAAACAGTGCAGCACTATACAAATTCATTAAAATGATCGAGTAATGTACCATATCGATCCAATACTGGTATTATGAACTGCTTTGCAGTTCATGAAAGATTCATTTAAATGTAATTCTGTTAAAATGCATGTCGAAATAACTCTCTCATGAATACTTAATTCTCAGATAAAGTCTGATTAAAAATGTTTCATTACTCAAGCATCAGTCATTCTGATACTTCACTTAAATCACTAGAATTTAATCAGTCCTGATATAAAACTTCACAAATTTTGGCTTGCAGCACAATGAATTTTCAGTTTATAGCATTAACTTATGACTGACATTGTTAGACATCCATGCCCCCCCCCCATTAAAAACGAGGATTGCACCTGCATGTTAAACATAAATGTAAAATGTGTAACCTTGACCTCAAGGTCAAAAGGTTGAACTGCAAGATCAAAGCATTGACAATACCTGTAGCAATAAATTTTCTAAGCTTCTTAATAATTCATCTTAAGCATAAAGAAAATCCCTCAAGGAGTTATGGAAATATAAGCATATGAAAAAACCATAGCCAAAAGCTTAATATTAATTTTCTAAAATGGTGACCTTGACCTGAACATCAAAGGGGCAAGTGAGTGTGATGTAGAACAAATTATCTCAGCATCATAATCAATAATGCCAAGTACAATTAGCATTTATACATAGTTTTATGAAATCGTAGCAAATAAACCAGTTTTAATCCAAACCTTGGAATGGACTGTCTTGGCTTTATTATGACTAACTCCAGTCATGATAAGAGTCTATCAAGCAGTTTATGAAATGTATACAAATGGAAACATTAACCAAAAACCAAAATGAACTGATGAAAAAGTGACCAAGCTGTGCTTCCCACTTATGTGGGATCAACAAAAATTATGTATTTGTTTAGCTCCATGATGCAGGTACATGTTTTTATTTGACTCAACAACAGGTCACAGTGATCTACTGGCTCAATTCAATTGTAGCATCTTGCAAAACTATTTTTCCTAGCCAATTACAATCACTAAATGTATGGAATGGTCTCTTTCCTAGATTTTAATAGCAGCAAAATAGATATCAATAGGCTGAACATATAGTGAAAATGTATGCTATACACATAAGTTTGGAAAATGAGCAATCTGTAGCTATGTACTTCAGTCAAAACTGATGATTATGGTACACTATACACATAAGCTTACAACATCTGCTATTTGTAACTACTATATATACTCACTTATGAGTCCAACTGCAAACTGCACAGACCCAGATCTGCCATCACATAAAGCACCAGCAGATCTGGGTCTGTACAGCTTGTTAAGAGTAATCAGTAGAACAAAAAGCATAGATCCTGATCTGCAGGCACATTATGCTATGGCCGATCAGGATCTTTCTTGTTTGCAGTTTGACTCGACTTGTAAATAAGATACAGTATGTACTTAGTCAAAACTGATGACTGGTACACTGTACATGAAAAAAAACTGATGACTATGGTACACTGTACATGAAAAAAAACTGATGACTGGTACACTGTACATGAAAGACTTTAAAATAGGTTCTCAAGAATAAATCTTTTTTTACCATCAAGTTTTAGTGTGCTTTATCCAACTGTAGAAATATTAAGCTTCTATTGTAAATGGTCAATAAATAAATGAACTTCCCTTAATTTCGAAGTACTTATGTGCATACATCAGAGCTATTTTCTGCATATGAATTGTGATTTTCCTGGTTTAGTTTTCTACAGAAAATTACATTTCTTTTACATCAATCATGGACTATTTCAAGTACTGTACCACAAATGTATCGAGACATAATATTAACAGAGTAGCTATCTAATTAATATACAAGTTACATATCTGTATTGAAATAAACATTATTAACAATTTGTTCCTCAGTATCAGATTTTTTAAAAAGTTCCTAATCAACGTGTACATGAGAGAGAGAGAGAGAGAGAGAGAGAGAGAGAGAGAGAGAGAGACAGACAGACAGACAGACAGAGAGTATGCTAATTGTGAAGCCCTTGTTAAACAAAGACTATTATATTATTATTATCATTATTATATTAGAGTGCTGACAAGCACTTATAAATTATTATATAAATGCATCAGACTTAGCCAGTTTTGTTACCATGTCTGTTAAATACTAAAGACCCTAATCTAACTTGAATATCCTTATCCTGATTAAAATGTAACCCAAAACTTTATCAACAACTATTAACATGAATAGAAAAACTACTTAAATTATCAAGATATGATAAATATAAATGCAATGAATGCAACACAACCTGCCTTAGAGAGCATACAACTAGATTCTGTGCTAAAACCTTTACAAGACAAGGACATGTATCTACAACACATCTGTTCCAGAAATATCGTTTACCCCTGATGAACATATTAATGACTTATCATCCAACTAATTGTGAAGTGCTATCTAGGTAACCTAGGTAACAGACTGTGATCTAGGTGAGGAGACAGAATTACTCAAACCTGACCAAATAACTGGAAACACATTCCACCATGATGAAGGTAAATCCAGTGAATATGAAGGCATACTTTTTTGTTCTGATCACTTTGTATTCCCCAAATAAAAACAGATTTTATCCTATCTGCTCCTTTAGCCATCGATTGAATAAATTTCCTCCTCCTTTGTAATACGTCAAACTTAGATAACCTGAATTACAATATCCCTTTAACCAACATATCTATCTCTCTTTTATATTAATCTGATTTGTACAACATTACTTGCACTGAATATACCAATTTCCAAGACAATATGAAAATCAGGATTGACAATTCCTCCATGACAACATTATCCCTTCCCAGCTGATCAAAATATGTACTGATCAGAATGGGTACAACTCCAACAGTGAACTGTAAGATCTGAACCTGTACTGCTTCTGTGTATTGCAACTAATCAGAATATGTACTGCTTCCACCTGAACCTCTCTCTGACTGATTAGACCAGTGCAACCCTCTTAATACACCAATCAATTACCCTCTTCAATGAAAAGGGCAGAAATCTTCTCCTTGTAAAAGGTAAGGCTAGGTAATAACACCCAAGAGTATGCAATCCATGGTTTGCTTTGAATTATTTATATATAACAGGTCTATATATAATGAGCCATTTGCCTTACAGCCCTGCACTGGGCATTGAGGTACTGTCAAAAATTTCTACAGGCTCTTGTCTGGTATGTCAAGTCAGAGAGAGCTGTAAATTTGGGTATGAAACACTATACCATATCTATCCCAACAGAACATCATACATTTTGATGTAAATATGAAAAAAACTTTGGGGGTGAGGGTTGGTAAAATTTGGGTATGAAGCAGTGTTCTGAACTGGTCTTGATAAACAACCTTGGCATATGGTCCCTCCACCACTCACCCAAACACTGGGAATTTAAATTACTTTAAGGGCAAAGCAGAACTGAAACTAATATGCTGTCTAGGGATCTTGACCTTGGACCATGTACCAAATACCTAAGATGTTCTTTATCAATAATACACCGCTCCTGTGGCCTAGTGGTTAGAGCATCCACCTCAAATGCGGGAGGTCGTGGGTTCGAGCCCCGGCCGAGTCATACCAAAGACTTACAAAAATGGTACTAACAGCTGCCTTGCTTGGCGCTCAGCATTAAGAGGTTAGTGTTAGGACTGGTCGGCCTGGTGTCAGGATAATGTGACTGGGTGGGACCTCATGCTACATGTCTGCGGCATGATGCCCCAGTGCTAGACATCACTATAAACTGCCACACTGCAGACATCATAGCGATATGACTGAAAAATTGTTAAAGCTACGTTAAAAATCCAAATCACTCACTTTATCAACAATAACTTCTCTGTACTTGGAACAATATTTTATGACATTTTCCTCTTGGCAAGCAGAAAAATTTTGTAATTAGAAAAACAAAATCAAAAGTTGATTCCAGATTTCCCCATTTCAGTGCCATTTTCATCTAGGATGCAAACAAAATTAAATCCAAACTGCTAATTATATCCAGAAACAGTCAAATGTGTACCCCTGTAGTTCAGGAATGCAGAATAGGCCCAATGTGACCTTCGTAGCTTGTACAAGGTGACAAATGCAGACAGGAATTGTTATGTCATAGGTTTTAGTATGCAATATGTATTGCCAGAGGGTTCAAACCTACCATCAGATGAGCCTTGATGATCTACTGTAATGCATCCATGGACAAAGAACTTTACTCCAATTGTCTATGCACTAAATAACCTACTTGTGTTGCTGTGTTGCATAACACCAAATCAAAGAACGCTGTCTTAAAAGATCACTATGACATAAAACCGCGATCCTTGCGAGATCATATTCTCAAACACAGGTTTACTTATTATATAGTATATATAGTACAATGAACTGTCATGAGAAACCACCTCTCTCATTATATAGTGGCAGAAAAGGTGGTCTTTCAGGACAGGTTTTACTGTACATAATACAGACAACAGATGAAAACTTACCGCAGTATCAAATTTTCCATGGAGTGAAATGAGAAGGATCTGTGTGCATGTGACTGTGTGTGTGTGTGTTAAAGACAGTTATGGATCCGAGTAAAAAATTCTGAAATTACAATAATTATTATTGAGGTGATGTTCTACTAAAGCTATACATGTATAACCTAGAAAATAGGAAAACCCTCTCATGTTGTGCCTAAGGAGTGTGATGTGGAAAGGGGTGGAGTGATGTGGAACACAGTTATAACTTATCTGAAAATAAACTGAATTGTAAATTTCATGTAGCCTAACAGAAATATGCACTACTCAACCGTCTGCATGATCCTGGACCTGAGCCATGGTGACTCTGTTTTAGCATGCAAAACTTCTGAATAATCAGATCATCCCGGATCGATCTGCTACCATGGTGTGTCCTTGGGCAATGCACTTTACTCCAACTGCTTTGACACTAAATAACCTACACATATTGCTGTGCCGTAAAACACAAAACCAAACCAAACCAAACTGGTTTTGTTCTTTCCCCAAGAGATTGCTCAACAAACTTTTCTTGTAACATGTAGATCTGCTTTATAATCCTCATACAAGCATATATAAAATAAGACCAGCAGACAAAAGAATTACATGTGGTAGTATATAATTTTGATGAGTACACCAGACATTACACACCCTGTGAATTTACTCATACAATGATTTATTTAACATCATACTGACAGTGATTTTATTCAATCTGAATTAATCACTGATATTGATGACACCGGTATTCGTAACTTAAGTGGTCTTTAAATTACCAGGTACTCATCTTTCAAATTCTATTGTTAATGATACATTGATTTTTAAATGTACAAGGTACATATAAATGTATTGATCCGATAAAATCTATCTGGGATGTACATTTAATACACTTTCATCTTCTGGTTTAGCACTGCCTGCTTGTGTCATGGTCACCATGGGACAATCCCAAATACATGGTTCTCTTTAAATGTAGTAAATTTCTTGTGCCTTTGCCAAGAGTTTTGAAAATGGGGAGGTAAACCTGAATTGAAGGAGGAATCTGAAGGCCAATATGTTTTGGGTCCAGGAAGCCATTGTGTGGGCAAAAATAAGGAAGAAATCCCAGAAGCTCCTCATTTTAAGAAATAGAAATATGTATTTGGTTCATTAACTGCATTTTACAAACACCAATAAGATTTTAATTGAATATTATTGCTAATAGGTAATTTCTAAAGATTATTTCTTCTGGAAAAGTAGGGTGCTTTCAGACTTTCAGACCCATTACACCTCCCTTGGGCACAGTCCTACAGATGGCTTCTATACTGAATCTTTAAAAATCAAAAGTCTGATGTATACACTCACATACAAGATAGACCCAACTGCATGGACTCAGGTCTACTGCTGCATAATGCATGGGTAGATCTTGGTTTATGTAGAATGTCTGCAGATCCAACAAGACAGACCATGACCTACCTGCACATGAGCCAGCAGATCAGGGTTTATGCAGCTGACTTGACTTATGAGTATATATGGTACTGAATGATCCCTATCACTAAGCCACATTTTATTCTGTCATGGCCATATACCAATCTCTTTACTACCCATTTATAAATATTTTCTATGACTCTTGGATAAGAAATCAGCAGGGCCAGAAAAAGTAAACATATCACATTATGAACCATTTATGTATGCCTAATTTCAAATCACCTGTAACACACCCTAGGGACAGGTTAGATAATGGTTCATGACCTATAATAGGTACTTATATCAGTGACATATACTATATTACTTCAAACAAATTCAAATTCAAAAGATGTAAAATGTGTACTCTATACCACTCTTCAATTCTCCTTGGCTACAGACAAAACAGTACATGTTTTCTACCCTTGCATTCTTTTGATCTCTCTCTCTCTCTCTCATAAGCCACATCTTTCATAATTTCACTGGACAGGAATGCAAATATTACATTCTATGATCAGAAATATTTATCAGTGCGCCATGCTCATGTCTAAGTAATGTTATATGCAAATCAACAATACAAAATAGTTCACACACACGCACATACAAAAGTTTGTAATTAATTAATTATGCTGGTTATTTGTTTGTTGAATTTCCAGATGAAGATATATATGTTCTGGTATTATTGCTGTGGACTTGATTTTGAAAAATATCCACACTTTGTTTTTTTAAATAACATTTAGACAGTTCCATAATTCTGAGAAAAAAAAAATGCATTTCACCATTTATCTGTTCCTTTTCATATCATATAATATGGCACTGCCTATGCTACAAATGCTGATAAAGGGATACTTCAAGCTCTTGTTTAATTTGTATTTTAATCTGACAATAAAATCACTACAAGATAATTTTAATTTTTTAAAGTTACATCAGTAGCATTAAAATACCATATATACTTGCTTACAAGTTGAGTCTAACCGCAAACTGCACAGACCAAGATCTGCCATCACATAATGTGTCAGCAGATCTGGATCTGTGCAGTTTATTAGGAGTAATCAGAAGAACAAACAACATGAATCCTGCTACAGCCGATCAGGATCTTTGTTGTTTGGTGTGAGTTATAAGCAAGTATATACTGTACTGCATGACTTGCTTCTCCCCACCCTCAGTTGTATATTGGGGTGTATTATTTCAGTGTATCAGACTGTACATTTTCTATTAAATGCTATGTATTTATCCAATATAAGTCATTAAGATAACATACTGTCATGTTCTGCCACTTGGGTGTAATTGAGATTGTCTCCGGATATCCCACAGCCTTGATACTTTGTATTGTATTAATTGTCAAGGTAGGACAACAGTTTCCCTGGGCAAGATAAGTCTGGGTTGATCTTCAAAAGTGTCATAAATCATGGAGCATAAAAGAAGTGTATTTCAGACAAGTTTATGTAGGCGTTCTATAAGTAGGTGAATTAACAATGATTATTATTGATCTTGTAAGATTAAAAGTGACTGTCCAGAGTTTGGGCCAGAAAACAAATGTCCCTTACAAATTCACATTATGTACTGGGATATCTTTTCAACCCTTCCCCAAGGTTCGAAATGTTAGAAATTTTGGGGCAAACTTGATACAGTACAATGTCAGTTATCCAGATGCCAATTATCCAGACTGTTTTTATACTGGTAGACATTTCCCTCCATGTCTCCAGTTATGTATCTTGCCACTGTTTGTAAATGCTTGTACAAATTCCCAGCATATCTCCTGTTAAGTGCCTTGTCAATGTGGGTAAAATGCTCAGACAGGTTTCCACCACAGCCCTTGTTAAGTACCTCATCAATGTTGGTAAATGCTCACATTGATTCCCGTGATGTCTCCTATTGAGTATCTCATCCATGTTGGCAAATGCTCAGATTAATTCTCATAATATTTCTTGTTGAATACCTCATCAATGTTGGTAGTTGCTCACATTGATTCCCATGACATCTCCCGTTGAATACCTCATCAGTGCTGGCAATTGCTCACATTGATTCCCATGATGTCTCCTGTTGAATACCTAATCAATGTTTGCAACTGCTCACATTATTCGCATGATGTCTCCTGCTGAGTACTTCATAAATGTATGTAAATGCTCATATAGATTCACACCATGTCTTCTGTTAAGTAACCCCTCAGTGTTGGTAAATGCTCCTACTGATTCCCATTGCATCTCCTGTTAAGTAACTTGTCAACATTGGTGTGGATTCTCCAACCACAGCTGCTGTTAAGCACCTCATCAATGTTAGTAAATGCTCATACAAATTCCTACAATGTCTCCTATTAAGTACCTTGTCTATATTTGTGTATGTGTATGATTTGGATTTTTAACGTAGCTTTAACAATTTTTCAGTCATATTGCTACACTGTCTACAGTGTGACAGTTTATAGTGATATCTAGCACTGGGGCATCATGCCGCAGACATGTAGCATAATGTCCCACCCAGTCATATTATCCTGACACCAGGCCGACCAGGCCTAACACTAATCTCTTAATGCTGAGCACTTAGCAATGCTGCTGTTAGTACCATTTTTATAAGTTTTTGGTATGACTAGGCCAGGGTTTGAACCTGCAACCTTCTGCATCTGAGGCGGACACTCTAACCACTAGGCCACTGGAGCGGTGTTTATATTTGTAAATACTTGTACAGATTCCCACCATGTGCGAAGTTATGTACCTCATCAATGTTGGTAAATACTCGTATGGATTCCTACAATGTCTCCTATTAAATACCTTGTCAATATTTTGTAAATACTTGTACAGATTCCCACTGTGCCAAGTTACATACCTTCTCAATCAATGTTGGTAAATACTTGTACAGATTCCCACTGTGCCAGGTTACATGCCTTGTCAGTGTTGGTAAACACTTGTAGAGATTCCCACCATGTGCCAAGTTACATACCTTCTCAATCAATGTTGGTAAATACTTGTACAGATTCCCACCATGTGCCAAGTTACATACCTTGTCAATTGGTATATACTGCAATCTAATGAACAGAATTTCACAATAAATATGATTTTTCTTGATGGGTTCACATAACAGCTGTTTAAATGTACATTCTTCAATAACACAACTTAATCTCTCAACAATTTTGGGTATTTTTTTAACATAATAACCTATTATTCTTATGAAATATAAAATATAGGCTTGCTAATGCACTGTATAATTTAATTAAAAATATTTAATTGGAGAAAGAAATTTAGACAAGAGCAAATAACAAGATGCATGGGGGGGGGGGACCTGTTATTGCTAACCTGGCTTACATTTACCTGAAAGATGTAAAAGTAGCAGTAAACCAAGTACCATATTTATCTGAAATGGCCTTCCATCCCCCTTAGTTTTAATAAAAAATGTTGGCAAATAAGGACTTCTTTGTCTTCTAATAAGCCCACTCCCTAATTTTGGACAAATTTATTAGGGTGTCTTGTCTTGGGGGGAGTAATGTAATCTACAAAACAGACTGATACTAGGAGGTTTCCTTTCAAATCAGATCAAACAGGGTCAGGTTCTTTTTTTGTTTTGTACTTTAATTTTTTCTTATTACATGTATTGGTGTCACTTGCATATTGATGGCACATGTGAATTGTTGCAATGTAAGGATGTTCCTCATCAAGTTTGTTTAAAATTAGTTAACAATTATGTATGAAACAAAAATTTGGGCCGACCACAACTGATTTAAATAATTTTTTACACTTATTTTAATTTCCTTTTTCTCCACAAAGGTAATTCCCAAATATCAAAAGCATCAGTTTTGAAATTTCTTGTATGATTTTCATTTGTAGCAGGTGTTTGGTTCTATGTTCCAAATGACTCTGCATCTAGTGGCATATACATGACTAGCAGATCCCATGATATGTTAATTGGCTCTCATGAACTACCACTTCAAGTCCAAGATTTATCAAACAAGAAAAGGAGGAATAAATATGATGTCAGTCTTATGTTTGCACTCTACCTTTCAACATTAGTCATGGGTTAGCAGATCAATTCAAGGCAAAACTTTCAGAAATATTCTGTCACGTCAAGGTTTATAACTGTTGACATAGCCCTCACATTCAAGAGCTTCCATCAACACAGCGAAAAAAAATAAATAAAAAAAATAAAGAAGCCCTGTACGTGATCAAAATTCAAAAACTCGTGCATACATCAGAATTGGTATTGTGGGTTAAGGTGTGGTCTGAGTACCTGAAATCATCATATGTTGTAAACAGCAACCAAGATAGAATTAACCTGACAATATAAGCCATGCAATGACCTAATTATTTGAACCACAATTATCCAACTAATTAATTTTTTATAAATACCAATGTATCACATTCATGACTGAGTAGATTAATTTAAGGTAGTTTAATTATATTACTTCCCCAATAATATTTATAACAGTATTAAACTGATCAGTTGAAATGAGTTCCCCCAACATGTGACCAGGGCAGCTAGATGATACCCATGTAAGATTTACATGCCATTTAACTTTTCTATTATTCTGCCCCTTTATTTGACACAAAAGACACAAATAAAATGATAATACAAAGGAGGTCAGCTTTTTAATTCAGTGCAACAATAGAACAAATACTTCCACAAGTCAGATATCAAAACACTGTCAGCACTTAATTAGGTTCTTAGAGAAACACTGACATAGCAATTATGGTAGTTTGACACTTTATGTTTAAATACAAAAGGGCACATTGCAATTATGATGATTACACTTAAACGGAAATAAAAGTACTAAATCACAAATTTCACTTGATAAAAAAAACTTGTTTATTGGGTATTTATTTATTAAAGTACTGCCTCCACTAGACGTGACATTATCATTGATTGAAATTTTGTTGAATATTGTTATTTCTGATGTAATAGGAATGTTGTTTGGAAAGAAAATGTAACAAAAATATATGACCTCTTATTAAAAGTTGATAGTTTCATAATGCTGATTGATATTTCCTGGTCCTATCTACTGTTTTCAAGGATAAAACAAAAGATATAACAGAATTTCAGTTACCAATTTTGAGCATCATTTTCTTCAAGTTTAACAAAATAAGGGATAAATTTTTTTATAGTATTTTCTGGTAAAAGAAACTATGGGATCCATGCCCGACCCTACATTATAAGTGGGTTCATGAGTTATCAGGGCGCAAGTTGTCAATGGAGTAGTGTATAATGATTAGTAACAACAATGTACCAAGAGCTTCAAGTACTGGGCAAAACTGGAGTATGGGTAATTAATGGGCATAAAACAAACTGTTGAGAGATGGACAAATTGAAAGAAGATGCTGTCAGTACAGAACTCCAACAACTGTGCCAAGCTCACAAAATTATTTTAATTTTTTTCTTGCAAATTTGGATGTTCAAGGTTCTGCTGTTCAATCTACAATGGAAAGGTATAAATAAGGGTTTCTTGATTGTACATGTATCTTTCATATTTATGCAATAACAACCTTGCTCTTTTTCCCCTCTGGCCATTATATATTAGTCATGCTAGCTTTAAACGTTGAATGATAAGATATTTTTATATTCTACAGTAGCAAACCTTGATACAGGTCATTGTAAAAAGTCTGATTATGACACAGAATATTCATATACAAAAGATCAGCTTCACTGATATTTAAGTTAATGTTTTAAGGAATAGTTCCTGTTTCCACCTAGGAAAATAGTTTGACATATCTTTAAATATACGGTTTGCAGAAAATAAAATATCACACTGGTACGCCACCAAACGATAATGTGATTTAAAAGTATATATTCAGATTCCCAAACAGATGCAGATTCAGCAAGGGGAGTAACCTGAAGTCACTTTTTCTAGATAAAGTGATAGACCTTTTATGTCAAAAAAAAAAGACATTTAACCATTTCAAGCATACTGAATTATCCACTCGTACATCAAACCCCTGCAGAAAGAATCCTTAATCCAGCCCTGTTTAAGGTTCTTGTTTAGATGACTCGTTTTTGTATATTGGTGCTGTTCTGGTACTATTTAAATCAGTCAACACTGTACACATCAATAGCTAACAACTTGCCAATAAAGCTGATGTAATTTACCCCATCAGGTACTGACTGTCTGACCTTATCAATTTATCATTTACCTGTCTTTGCATTTAGATCTCATCAATTAGAAACAAGGGACCTTATACAAATTCTGATCCAATTTTTTAATGACTGAAATAATATTTTTATGTCATCAGCTGCCAGCTATGAGTCACATGTTGTATTAATTAATTAGTTTAGTAAATTTCTTGTTGAAAGAACAAAAGTTTGGGGTACTATTTATCACAGAATGTTAATGACTTTGCTATGATGCTGCCTTAAAGAGCTTGCATCTGGTATCTATGATGTTGTTATGAGGCACTACAGTGTTATGGACAAATACAGACTTTGTGTTTATGATTCTGATATGTGGCACTACAGTCTTATGTCACAGTGTAGTGGCCAATGTTATGTCATAGTGATGTTCCCAATTAAGGACTTGGCATTAATCTAGCATGTGCTAAATGGCATTGCAGTATTATCTTTGTGTGGTGTCCAATCAGGAACTTTGCATCTATGATATTGCCAAGTGGCACTGATTGTAGTGTTATGTCACAATGTCATGACCACTACATTTATCTATGATTCTGCTAGGTACCAACACAAAGTTTTATGTTCCAATGTAGTGGACAATTTTTGCAATGTGACTAATGACATTAATAAAGGTAAATGTAATGTGATAAACAGATTTCATTAAAAGATTTCAAAAACTTATTCATCTGTAAAAAAGGCTGGTGAGTCTAACATTTTTGAAGACAGAGGGTTGACATAAACTTAAAGAAACAGGCCTGTTAATAAGAAACTTTATTAACTCCATCCTATCTTACACTGGCGATCTTTTCATTTTTTTAAAGTTAGATGTTTGTTTATAGCATGAGGGAGAGCAAGACTGAGGAAACAGATATTGAATCAAGAATGACACTTCAAGGTGAGTTTAGAATTAGGGAAGCAAAAACAACATACTCCATGATTGTTGCTGCAGGCCACTTTTAGTGACTTCAATCAAGATTGCACATAGAAATGAAACATAATTCAAAAGGTATACAAATGCATATCAAAGTTACTGCTATAATGGCATAGCTTCTCTATGCACACTTCATCATACATTCTCTAACATTAATTTACATACTTAATGAAAAGTGCTTGAAATTTTGGGCTCCAACCACCACAACACAGAGAGGGCTTAAGACACATCCAGCACTCTCTGAGAAGCCCCATTTATTTTCCTTTCCCAAGCACAATTACTTCAAATTGTACTTAAGTAGTTGGAGGCTAAATGACAATATGATATTACAGAATAAGATGATGTTGCGGGCCACAGGCAAGATTACTATTTTGGTATGCTAAATATGTTACCCTCACAAAATAAAGTATTTTGTTTTCTTCTTGTTATTATGTAAACTTTTTCAGCCGTGATCTACTCTTTTCAGTCTATACAGCAAAATCTGTCACTAGCCAAATGCTTGCGGTAATATAGTAATATAATCATAGGCAAAGGCAGTAATGAAAACAAACAGAAATGTTATTAACTGATATGCATTGTTGCACACTGAGTGTGCTCTGGGGGATTTTTGAACTCAAAAATACTAGCATCTCCTTAAATTTAACAATGTCCAAGATCTTAATCTTTTTTTTTATATTAAACTGAAGTGCCCTCTGAAATGCTTCATAGCCTTTAGTAATGTTATTGTGAGCTTAAAGTTGTATAGTGATAGAGCCACTTTTAAACAATATCTTTGTGATAATATATGTATACTATGAAGACTTGTGCCTCACCAATTGCCAAGGTCAAGATTACATCTTGCATAAAATTCTACTTTTTTTTTTCCCCACTGGCTACTGCTTGTACACTGTTGCTGTTTTTACCTGACAAACATATGAAATGCACAAATGTGGAGGGCAGCTGATTACGGTAAGGATACTACAGTATATTGCAGTGAATTATAGATGGTAATTTTTAGGCACGCGTGCGCGTGTGTGTGTGTGTGCGCGCGGATGTATCTCCAATTTATACACCATCAATTACCTGTACTTTTGCTGATGTGATCACAGTAAATTGTATGCTGATACATCACACGAGGTACATGATAACATTATTAATCACCTTTCGTGTTTTTGGAGATTGCCATATATGCCACAATAGATTAAAAGGGAGATAACAGTACATTCATATACAAGACAGGACAACCTGGAATCAAATTATGTATCTTAAACAATTTACAAAAACTTCAAAACAAATCAATTGTAGCTAAACTGACATTTGTTACAATATTCAGATTCTGACAGAAAACTTAAAAAAAACAAAACCAAACAACCTAAATGGTAAATTTTTAAACTTTTGACTCGAAATTCTACTGCCAACATTCTGGTATTTCCCTTATGATGTGTCCTTTTCAGCAATAGTGTCATTCCTTGGGATTCAACTTTTAATGGCAATGTCATATGGATTGTATGTGACCATTTATTTTCTTTACAGAAATTAATCTTGACTGTATGAAAACCAAGCCAACATTAAAAATATATATTTCAGACTCTTTCTTCTCATTAATATATGCCGTTTTGACAATGATAATACAATGATGACAATGATTTTAAACTAAATGTTGCAGCTCTACAATTACTAAAATAAAATAGCTGGATATGAACTTGACTGTTGTAAAAAAAAGTGGCTATTTTAAAAATAAAAATAAAGGCAATATGATTTATCAAGAGTCCCCTGAAAGGACTGATGCTCTACAGAGTTCAAAGAATTTCTTCCTTTTAAATGCTGAGAGTTGAAACTAGATACCATCTCTGATATTCTTCAGTGGTGGAAATTTTATATGTCTGATTAGCACAAGTTTCATACAGGACAAAGTGGACACCATTAAAAGCCTTTTGGTCAAAACCCAATGTCATAATGATCATCCATTCAGGTAGAGTATTGACAACATTTTCACAACGGCTGTCATGACAACCATACAGGGTGTATGACTGGCACCATTTCATTTAGAACCAAACAGATATCATAAGAAGTCTATTGGTGAAATGACTTTGTTTAGGTAGCCATCTATTTGGGGGTATAGAGAACAATATTTTCAAGACAGCTATAATGGTGACTATATTGCAGGTTAGTCAATTTCATTTATGAACAAGCAGACACCATAAGAACTCTTCTGATCAAAACCGCATGTCAGACTGACTTTCCTTTTAAGAGCAGTAGCTAAAATGAGATTTTCAAGATGGCCACATGCTTGATATCAGATCAGCACCACTTTAATTCAAGATCAAGAAAACAATATAAGAAGTCTTTTAATGAAAACCCCATGATGACACAACCATTAATTCAGGAGATGTAGTGACAAGAGCTGGCCACTATCACAGCCACATCTGACAGCACCATTTCGTTTAGGATCAAGAAGACACCATAAAAAGTCTTTTGGCTGTTATGTATATTTAATTGTTTGTTTGTTAGTTTTAATATTTTTTTATTTCATGACATGCTACTGTAATGAAACATTGTATGCTTGACTTGACCTTGTCCAAAGCTGAGTTCATTTCTGCTTGACCTGCTTGACTTTTTATTTCATTTATGTAAACAACTAATAATAGCTTCATTATTCTCTATGTGTATGAGCTTACTATCAGGATTATTATTCAGGTAAACAAGAAGGAGTAAATATGTTGATTTGGGTCAGGGTTTTGGAGATTTCTAAGTGAATTTTATAGGTTATTGTGTTGTAAATAAACAAGCTCATTAAATCATTCTAGAAGGTTATTTTCCATTAGGTAATGGTTGTTTTTAGAAAATGCTAATTGTGACCTGGCTGACTTGGTTGAGTGACTTGACACAACCTCCACAGCATACGGTATGAAGATCAGTGCCGAACAAAACAAACCGATAACAAACAACACCAATGGCATCAGTGCAGAAATAAAGGTCAGTGGACAGAAGCTGAAAAGAGTAACAAGCTTCAAGTACTTGGGATCAATTATCACAGATGAGGGCTTCAAACCGGAACTACTTTGTAGTATTGCCCAGACAACAGCAGCAGTAACAAGGTTGAGACCAATATGGAAAGATACCATCATTGCTTTTGGTTCCAAAATAAGGCTGATGTGCTCGATTGTCATATTCATCTTTCTGTATGCTTGTGAAACATTAATGCTCACATCAGATCTACAAAGAAGGATTCAAACCTTCGAAATGAGATGCTACCGCAAGATCTTGGGCATCTCACACATTGACCATGTAACCAATGAAGAAGTCCACAACAGGATCCAAAGAGCCATCAGATCCTATGAAGACCTCTTGACCACTGTAAAAAAGCACAAACTGAAGTGGTACAGTCATGTCTCAAGATCATCTGGACTGGCAAAAACAATCTTGCAAGGCACAGTGTGAGGGTGCAAAAGAAGAGGCAGACAGAAAGAGGTGGGAAGACAACATTAAGGAGTGGACAGGCATGGGATTTGGAGATTCCCAAAGGGCAGTAGAGAACAGGGAAAGATGGAGAGAATTGGTTTTAAAGTTGACTGTGGTGCCCCAACGACCTCTTAGGTTAAGGGATTGATGATGATGATGATGATGATGAATTGTGACCTGAGGTCAAACAGAGAACTGTATAATCATGTAACTGTGAGGATTTTACCAGTTGTGCTTTAACAACTAGCACTTTCAAGTTATAATATGCTGTGACCAGTTTGGGTTGAATTTTCTTTTATTCAAATTATTGAATTCAAGTGATTATTTTCTCTGGATATTAAAATGATATACAAAAGTACTCTGATAAAATTCTTCGATAAAGACATTCACTGGAATTTATACTGAATTCAAACCTCGAATAATATTTCTGGATTCATCAAGAGACATCAGCACTTTGTAGGCTATAACAGACACGTCATCACCTTCAATTTTGGATCTCTTCAGGACTTGAACTGAGTTTTATTCAGGACTTTTTATTATTAGGACTTGTGTCTATAATTCTTGGATTATTTTGGGACTGAATTTGCAATACCACAAGTTCTTTTTTGTTTATTTTCACTTTGTATTCTAGGGAAATAAATTATTTGTTAAGTTTTACAAAGCTTGAGGAGTAGAAATAAAAAGATTTTCAAGATGGCTGCTGTGGCAGCCATACTGGCACCATTATACTTAAGGACCTACCATTCATTATAAGAAGTCTTGCTAGTGGAAGCCTCATGTTGATACAAGAATCCATTCAGGTGTAGCAACAAGATCTTTAGGCAGCTGCTGTGTGGCAGCCATATTGGATGTTGGATCAGCACTATGTTCACATATGACCAACTGAACATCATAAGTCTTTTGATGAAAACCTCATATCAATATAACACTCGAATTAGGATGAGGTGCAATAAGATTTTCAAAATGGCAGCCAAGGTGGCCATATTGAACTTCAGCTCTGCAACATTTTTTTCTACGGCCATCAAGATGTCACAAGTCTATAAGTGTAAACCGCATGTTATATGACCATCCATTTTCAAGATGGCTATCATGGTGGCCATATTGGATACCAGATCACCATTTTCATTGAAAATTCCATGTTGATACGACATCCATTCAGGAGAAGTAGTAATAACAAGATTTTCAAAATGGCTGCCATGGTGGCCATATTTGATGTCAAATTGTCATCATTTTGATTCTGGACCAAGTAGACATCATAAGAAGTCTTTCAGTGAAAACCCTAAGCTGATATGAGCATTCACTTGGAAGTAGTGAAAACAAGATTTTCAAACTTGCCACCGTGGTGGCCATATTGGATGTGCAAGCAACACCATTTTCATCTGGAACCAACTAGACCATGGAATGAATGTGTATATAAAGTTATATTGCAATCTTCCAAGCAATTCAGCAGCTAAAAATGATCATTACCGGATATTAGGTCCAAATTTCCATCTATTTACAGTATAAACATCATCAAGCAATTTCACTGCTAGAATATGATTTAATAGTTTATGAGTCATAGAAGGCAAACAACAATATAAACTATATTTACTATTGAAATGTGTCTCCTAATTTGTGAGAAAAATACTTTTAATTCTATAACTTTCATACACAGTGAAAATAAGGACAGTTTTAAAATTTATAATAAATGTGCCATATATTTTTTATTTTTTGCTAAGAAAAACTTTTCTAATAAAACCTGGCATATGTCAGAGCCAATCACTCATGCAAAAATAGTAGATTGCACAGGAAGATGTAATAAACTTTGTGGTGGGTGCGTGTCTTATCTGTGTTTCATCAAGCATAAATTTATATTTTCTGTCATATTTCAATTAAGTATACATTGAAATTTGGGACTGTGGAAGCAACTCTAGTATATTTGCAAATGGGTTCCTGTGATTATTTCCCTTTATCTGAATAGGCAAAAATAATGTTGATTTCACAGTTAAATATGAAATTTTTCTATCAAATATATATATATATATATATATATATATATATATATGATGTTACATGGATATCTGGATTTGTTATCTGAATAATATCATTTTGCATTTTGGAATTATGCAAAGAAAATAATTTACACTGCAATACTAACATGTGCAAAAACGTTACTGAGCAAAACTGAAACTTCACTCCAATTACATGTTGGTTACCATGATGAGGTGACAAGATGGGGGTAAATGACCTATAAACTAGTCAGCATAGGTGCTTTTTTCCTTCCTCCTTTTAAAGAAAACAATTAAAGAAAAGATGAGCAAATTGGGATACTTGGACTGAATACTGTTTGGCATTAATCTCCCTTTCAACAAAAAATCTAAACATGTCTGCTGTTACAGTGGAAGCTAGTCTAGGATGCATAATTGTACATTAATGGCAATTTCCCAAGAATCCCTTTTTCCCCCTAAACTGGATAACGGAATCTCTCTCAATACCTAATGTTCAGTTCAACATAAATCCTGCTAATACTAATATTAGTATTCCATTTCAAATGCAACTATAAAGGGAACAAACTGTGGGTCTGGAGGAGACAGCCTTAATGTAGACAAATAAATAAAGAGGTTTTTGTATCATTATGAACAAAAAAATATCATGAATATAACATGGGATATACCAGTTTACATTATTGGTATTAACTGTGTTATTCCACATTTTCAAAAATCTTTACCTCACAAATGAGTTTATCCTGTCACAAACTGTAACATATCCAAACATCCTTCAAAGTCATTTCACCAACAACTTTATACTTCATACATCAATGATATATCTCAAAATGACAGTTCATACATCTGTGCTAATTTCAAATGCAAATTGTGAAATTCATTGAATAATCTGAATATTTTGCTCATGAAGTCTCCGAAAAGTGTAAAATTATTTAAATATTTTATATACACTACTTTCTTCATGTCAAGCCCAGGGGACATGCCATGTCAAATTTTTTTAAAGTGAGCAGTTAGATTGTTGTTAGGCAGTGTTCCTTAAAACAAACAAACAAAAAAAGTCAGCAAAATTTGGCAAAAGTGGCCGATGGGCTTATTAGGCCGAAAAAATATGTGTTTCCTATTGCACTGGTTATAAAATTAAGGTAGGTAGGTTTATTATTATTCTTTAAAAACATTATATATATATATATATATATATATATATATATATATATAGTATATATAATTTACCAAGCACATCAAGTAAGGGGCTAAACCAGTTCAATTAGATGCACAAATCATGTTCAGAATTTTTTTTCCAAAATTTTTTGTCTGAACCCCAGGGGAAAAAAAAGTGCTAGGGTTGGCAAAAAAAAAACAGGATGGTCCGCTAACCATAAACACACAATATGGCTTATCATTGAAGAATTACAATATAAAACACATGAAAGGACACACATCTAAAAATCTTCCATTTTCTAGTGTAATACCAACCTTCCATTTGGTTTTCCTGCTTGATCTGAAGGGTTTTAATTTCCTCTCCATGTTCGGCCTTAAGCTTCTCCACCAAGGCTTCATGTTCTTTCTTCAGCTCCGTCATCTGAAAAATTACACAACTTAAAGGTCATAAGTTCCATTCCACTATTGAAAATGTTGTATCATATCACAAAAAATTTAAAACAAGAACTTCTAATAAATACAATTATAGAAAATTTTGCATTAAATAATTTGATCTGGCATGTGAATATATCTGGGCGAATATCAATTCACGTGCTTGCTGCAAGGAAGAAATAAACATTAAACAACACTGTAGGTCCAGAGGGGCATTCATTCCCTCATATGACAACATTCTGGTGAATATGAATTCAAGTGCTTGCTGCAAGGAAGAAATAAACATTAAACAACACTGTGGGTCCAAAGGGGCATTTATTACATCCAGAAATTCTTTACACTAAGGACCATTAAGAGAAGTCGACTGTATTATCAAAGGCAACCTGGATCACACACCCCCCACAAGACAAGAAATGCATTCACAACACAGCAATGCCACACAAGTGCCTAAAAACTGACCTAAATACAAAACATAACTAAGGTATGACAGATGCGTCAATAAGGATAACAATATATGCCTTGCCACTATCATGGTGGGACATACAAATCTTGAGAAAACCACGAACCACTGATAAATTAACAAACTAAAATCTGATTTTGGATTAGCTTTTTCTCTCACCTCAGGGTGTATTCAAGGATGCATGGATTGATAAGGGTAACATTACCTTCCCTGCTACTATGATGGTAGGACATAAAAAATTTTGAGAAAACCACTGATAAATGACCACTAAAATGTGCATTTGGATCATTATTCTCACTCACCTTAGGATCTATTTAATGGATGTATCATTGTGGGATTCATGATAACAAAAAATTGCACCATAAATTTATTTAAATGCGCAATAATTAAGCATCATGTTTGCAAGCCATACCTTTTAATCATCATCAAAGTCCTGCTGTATTTAGAAAATTTCCCATTTTTTCAAATGTGTGTGTGTGTGTGTGCTGTCTTCCCTAAATTCTAGAATAGACTGTGTGACTTTTGTAGTTGGGGAACATGCTTCACATAATGGATAAAATGCAGAGAACATATTTAAAAATTACATCTGTAGTAAGCCACTGTGTTACATGTGTCAGTCATCATGCTATGTGTGTACATAGCTCAAATATGTTACATAACTCAACTATTGCTACATGTGACACATTAGCAATACACAAAATACAAGAAAGTGGACAACAGGTGCAAAAAATCTGAAAATCACTGGATTAACCGATATTTGCTCATTTTTTCAGATTGGTTAATGCTGGGAGAGTAAAAATGATCTGCAAAATATGTTTGTCTAGTGACTATTTCCCTACTTATGACCTTGACCTCTGGGTTTCAGACTTGAATATTATGATATGTGGACCTCAGTAAATTTCCATCACATCTGTAGAGGTTGTAACCTTCACCTTGAGGTAAGGAATATGGCTGGATAAATGAGATGCACTGTCATGTCAGGAAATACAAATGGCTAAAGTTTCATTAAAATATTTTCACTGGTTAAAAGTCATACATTTAAATGGATTAGAGGCTTCTGATTTGTTTTTTCTATTGCCATGACCTTAATCTTGCAGTTGTGGGCATAGTTATGGCATCTGACACTAAAATGATTCAGTTGTGGGCATGGTTATGGCATCTGACACTAAAATGATTCACTAAAATATTTTCAGTGATTAAAATGTTATACTGGACAAGGTTACAAGTCAAAGAATTGCTTTTTTCCTTGTCATGACCTTGACCTTCAGGCTGCAGATGTGGCTATGGTACATGACACATCTATAAATTATATACAATTGACTAAAGTTTAATTAAAATATCTTGAATCACTGCAGAGTTATGGGCTAGACAAGCAAATGTTAATGGACAGATGAACAGATGTATGAAAAGAAGGACTCAAAAATTATACTTCAGACAAAGCTACAAGTCACAGAATTACATTTTTGTCTGATATGACCTTGACCCTGAGGTAGATGGTATAACTATATTATGCAGCTTGTGATCTATACATGATATATGGTGGCAAAATTTTCATTAAGCTATCATAAATTGTTGAAAAGTTATACACCAGACAATGATTCAAGGCAAATAACATTTTCCCTTGTCACGACCTTAACCATGAGACAGGGTGCATGGCTATGGTGTGTGACACGCCAATGATAAACAACTGGCTAAAGTTCTTCACAGCAAAGTTAAGGCTCAACAAGCAAATGTTAGTGGACAGCTGGAAGGACATATAAACAGAAATGCAAAGCCACAACGCAATACACCTGACATAAGACAGGTGTACTGAAATAGTGACCACTTTGTTTTTTACAAATTCACTCAACCTGCATTTCATCTGAGAAGGATTAAAATGTGAAGGTCAAAAAGCAAACACAATGATGCCAAAAACTCACTTGCCTTGTTCAATTTTATCTCATGATATAGTAGGATCTGAACATCAAATCAAGCTATAAGAAGGTTAAACGTACACTAAATAAGCAAATAATTGTCAATAGGAAAATATGCTAAAACTAAAAAGAATATTGAGAATGGCATATTATATGCTTGCCCTGTATTTAATACTGTTCCATGTAGACACTAATAGCGTATGGTTCACTCTGGAGATTACTTAGCAATGACCTCAACCTTAGGTCAAGGTATATAGTCTTACTAAACTTTATGTGCTGAAACCATTATTTTTTATTAGACTTGTCATATCTATAATCACCGACTTTGTACCCCAGAAACAATAAGTTGTTTCTTCTTTTCCTGAAGCAAAACCATCCACATAATTTGGTCAAGGAAACTTACTCCAAAATGAAAACTCACTTTTCTTTCAGCTGCGATGACTTTTACTTTTGACCCCCAAAATCAATAAGCCTCATCCATACCTAAGTGCAAGCCTTGACCTTTGGACCCCAAGACTGATAGGCTTTTCCTTATCCCAAGTACAAGTCATCCACAAATTCTGGTCCAGTGATGTAGAACTACTAGTGTTTTGCAGAAAATATTTTTCATCTTTGAGTCAAAATTAACTTGATCTTGATCTTTTGACCCCACTGGCTTCTTTTCTTACCTCAATTGCAAACCATTCACAGTGATGGTCCAGATGTGTGTTGTAGAACTAATGTTATTTGTGGAAATCCATTTTATTCTTTCTGACATAGTGACATCTTCCCTAGTCCAAGTGAAAGCCATCAAAGTTTGGTAAATGTAGATGGCAGAAAACTTGTTGTTATTGTGCAGAAACCATTTTTTTTTTTTCAGTAACAGTGATCAAGACCTTGTACATTTGGAGTCCAAAACTGAGAAGTTTTCTCCAACCCCAAGTATAATTCATCCAAAGCTTGGTAACTAGATGGTGGAAACCTTGAGTTACTGTGCAGAATCTAATTGTCTTCTTTCAGTCTGTGACCTTGACTTTTGACCAAAAGTGCAAGTCATCAATATAGCTTGGTAATTGTGGATAGTGGGCAACATGACTTATTGTGGAAATGAAATTGGTAATAGACTGTGGATGGATGGACATAAAAAATGAATATGCCACACCTTGTAATTAGTGTATAAAATTAATATTATATGTTAGTATTCTGAGAAACATTACAGTTTATTTGTGATTAAACATGGAAAGGAATAAGGACTATTTTTTAAGGAATGAAAAGAAAACTAAAATATGTCTGAAAATTTTTTAAAATGAAGCCCTGTACATGTAAATTCACATAAGTAATTACAATGATTTGTGATTTTAAAAAAAAATTGGCAAAAATCAGTAGCTTTGAATACGGCTGTGGAATACTAAATGGCTAAATGGAATATTATTTGTAAGATTCATACAAATTTTTCATACACAATCATTTAATGAAATTATAGTTAGTTTTGCCCTTAATTTTTGGTATAGAACTTTTACATCATTAAACAAGTGCAAATGCTACGTAGATAAAAACATGATAATTATTTTTTAGTTGTAAAAATCAGTACACTGGATACAATGATGTATATTTGGATCAAAATGTAAAATCTCTTACCTGGGTATCATGATTGAGTGTCATACCCTTAATTTCAATGTCATGAGTCTCTTCAACTGGAAAAATAGAAAACTGAGGATTATGCATGAGTGTTTGATAATAATGAAATGAACTATATCATGGATATCAAAAGCTACAATTACAGCTAAGAATAAACACCAATCTGAAAATTCTACTGAAGTTGAAATTACTCATATTTAGTGATTCATTTAAGTCTAGTTTTAATATTTATTCAAGTCATCTTTAAGCTATTCAAGTCTTGGAATAAGTATCTGACATAATGAAGATCTGTTTCTGTGAATATTTTTTATTCGTTTTTGGGCATCACCTGTCAGTGAAGGGAGCCAACTCTTCCCAGTTAAGCTGGCACAGTACTTGGATTTGCTCATTATTTCCCCTTTAATATTTTTGAACAGACGTTATAACTTGGCCAATAATACATTTGGCAATTACAATGTGGTAATTTTGTTAAATATTCCGTCTTTTGTTTTTAATTTTCTATTTTAATTACTTTTTGTTTAAGTTTTGTTTTAAAGTTGGGACATCAATTTTAATGATTCTGTAATGGCTATGTAAATAGAGATATATAGCAATTCAGTATGTATTGTTATGGATAAAGTTTCAAATTGTGGCAGTAAAATCAACGTTAAAGTCTCATAAATATCAAGGCCATGGTGTTGCCATGACACACTGTTTGATATAGCACTGCAATTCATTTTCCTAAATTTTTCACCCCCACCCTACCCCATGAAATTTACTAACATCTTAGAATGGATGTAACAGTCATGTATTTATGTGAAATGAAGAAAGATAATTATCGATTAGTGTGTGTACTGTTGGATGTTGTGGGCTTGACCAAAGTACAACAGGTGTGTCCATTATTCAAAATCACAATGTCAGACAGCACAAACACTATAATATATTTATCAAATATTTCCTATTTGGTAAGTGATAAACTGTACTAAGATTGCTTTTCACAAAATTAAAATGAATACAAATATGCTCAAAAATAGATCTTGTTTTAAATTAATTTTATGACTGAACTACATATAAATACACAGTATGACATGACATGACATGACTTTATGTCCAGTTACATCATCACCTGCTGTGACATCATCTTATGTATCAACAAACTTATTGGGTCCTTAACAGCATTCAATATGTACCTGGCAATGTCCAAGAGAAACAAATATGGATTATCCCAAGCAATGAATTTGCATATTAAGTCATATGAGGGGTATATAACATTCATGGTTTACTGCTGAAAATCTGTAACTTATTTACAATACATAACCATCAACAATTTTTGCTTCTGAGAAAAGGAAGCAATGACCCTGATTTTTTAAAAAATATCATCAGTAGCTATACAAGATATAGAGCAAGTCTGCAAGCTTATGTCAGAACTGATAAGCCAAACGTATATTATCCAGAAATATAGAGTCAAGTCTATGAAGAGCTGACAACATTTTAAAAAATAATTTTGTAAAAAAAGCCAAGGTAATTCACTCACCAAAAAGTGTTTAACGTGTTTAATGTTAATGGCACCTGAACACAGTAATGACAATACAGTGCAAGATTAAAAGGTAATGTTCTGCAAATGAATGTAAAAATGAAGAATTATACAGACTTAGGAAGATAAACCCTTCCAAGTAAATGTCAACATGATGTACTATAAGATAAAAGATAAAAACTAAAGATATCAAAGTTCTGTAAAATGTATATAAAATACTTGTAGTAAAGGTAGAAAATCCATGGTAAGATTCTGTCAAAGTTTCTGACAGTCTCTCATTAGTCTTCCATATCAGTTGCTATATTCAACTAAAACCTGCACTATTATCTTACTATATACCAGAAGTCAATGACCTGATATGCTAGGATTTCCTGATTTGCCTGATGATGGAGACAGCTATTTTATAATGACAATAATAACATGTGCAACACTGTATTGCACTGAACTTGTCCATGGTGAAATGGCTATTTAAGCACAGTTTTCTTTACATGTACTGGACTCCAAATACAGTGTTCATTTTATCTGAAATGGGTTTCAAATTGGAACTACTGCAGAAACACTGCCAGGAATTTATCAAAAGGGGGAAAGTTTCCCCTTGTTACAACAATAACTGGGGAGTAGATAAAAAAGGAGAAGAGGAGGAAACACCCATGATTCAACATTTACACAACATTTCAATCTCTTTCTTCATGCCCCACTCTGTTACAGCTCTGTTGAAATCAAAATCTTTTAAAATGTCACCTCTGGTTGTATAAGCATTTATATGTTGATTGTTTCTGAGCTTAATCTGTGCCTTATCTGTGTCTGAATACTGTTCTGTGCTGAGCCCCCCCCCCCTTTCACTCAAAGTCAGCTGTCTGAAGGGGCACATATATAGTTAGTTAGCCAGTTTAAACAAGTCAGGAAACTGTTCTTTATGGTTCTTATTTACAATGGTGTCCTTTTTAAAATATTTTGATCAAATAAATATCTTTACTTTCTAAGATTCTTATTTATTCAATTTGTCTTAAACCTACTGTACTTGTACAGCAATACAGTTTTTGTAGCAAAGATCCCGCAGGGCTAAATTGCTTGAGAATAGAAATGAAAATTGTACTCTACTTTAAATTTGTTTGTATTTGAATTAGGCTTGGTTTTCTGCCTTTTCTACATTTAATTTTGAAATACCACTGAAAAAGGGGTTGACCTGCATGCCATCTGTTTTTGTCCATCCAGCATGTATATCAGATTCATATTCTACAGTATTTTCGGGTTCCAAAATCACCCACTGGTACTTTCATTAACACTTTTTCAGCTCCAATAATTTGACGTAGTTCAGAACTTTAAAAATCATTGTCATTGTCAGGATCATCAGCCAGTATTTGCTGAAAGAAATCATCTGAAGATGAACCACATTGGGAATCAGCCATTTTGGATATTTTAGGTATCCCATATTTTAAACATGCATTTGTAACACTTAATTGATGCAAGGTTCAAACTACAGGTGAGTCTTTGTACAAAGGCCCAATGTGCTAATCAAATTAAGTTTATATCACCATTCATGTCAAGCTCTGGAACCCAGATGTGTCAACAGTTGCCTACCTGAAAAGAGACAGATGAAGCAACAAGCACTACAATACTTCTACTGGTGGTATGACTCAAGTCATGACAAGCACTTAAAGGTTAACAGTCACAAAAAAAATTGTATACTGCACAGGGTACATTTTCCTATGTGTGACTTTAAACTAATTTGTAGGAGTTTTTGTGCATCAATGCTCTCCAAGTGCATAAATTCATACATATTTTGTTCGATCCCCAAATTCATGCATCCTGGCAGTATCTCTGCTACTGTGGTTGGGAAGAGAGACATTAAGTTTAGCAGCATGGTAGTTTATAAATTCTGTTTAATACCTTTCTGAATTATTTGTGAGTGTTCTTTTGTGAGGTCCTCTCTCTGGGTGTTAATGGTAGTTTCATGATTCAACTTGAGGCAGTTGATTTCCTCTGCATGTTGTTCCCGTATTTTTTGTATGTCAGCTTCAAAAGCAATCTTCTTTTCTTCTAGACTCTCTGGAAATGAACATACAGTCTGAATTTATTATTTTTAAAGGTAATAATTTCCATGGTTTGTCCAAAAAATGAATACTTACGGATACCTAAATTTGTGGATTTGGGAAGGGGTCCAAACGAACAGTTGTTGGATCTTTAAACAAGATTTGTATCAACCACAACATCCACAAAAACTGGTATCCATAGTAATAGTAAATTTATAGTAAGTACTTCATATGGTGACAAAGTTTAACAAATTGACTAGTGTTATATGGTGTCTATGAAAATGGTTGGTTATATGGTGCCTATTAAAATGATGATGAACCATAAACTGATTAGTGCTGTAATGGTTACATTAACATGGTGATGAACCATGACAAACTGATTAGTGTTGTAATAGTTACATGGTACCTGTTAAAATGGTGATGAACCACAACAAACTGATTAGTGTTATAATGGTTACATGGTACCTATTAAAATGATGATGAACCACAACAAACTGATTAGTGTTATAATGGTTACATGGTACCTATTAAAATGATGATGAACCACAACAAACTGATTAGTGTTGTAATAGTTACATGGTACCTGTTAAAATGGTGATGAACCATAACAAACTGATTAGTGTTATAATGGTTACATGGTGTCTATTACAATGATGAACCACAACAAACTGATTAGTGTTGTAATGGTTACATGGTACCTATTAAAATGATGATGAACCACAACAAACTGATTAGTGTTGTAATGGTTACATGGTGCCTATTAAAATGATGATGAACCACAACAAACTGATTAGTGTTGTAATGGTTACATGGTGCCTATTAACATGGTGATGAACCATGACAAACTGATTAGTGTTGTAATAGTTACATGGTACCTGTTAAAATGGTGATGAACCATAACAAACTGATTAGTGTTATAATGGTTACATGGTACCTATTACAATGATGAACCATAACAAACTGATTAGTGTTATAATGGTTACATGGTACCTATTAAAATGGTGATGAACCACAACAAACTGATTAGTGTTGTAATGGTTACATGGTGTCTATTAGGTGCCTATTAAAATGGTGATAAAATCTTAAACTGATTAATGCTATAATGGCTCTATGGTGCCTATTCAAATGGTGATACATTTAAACTAATCATTAAAAATTACTTCCACAACCATTCATTTTGTTGTATGTATTAGTGTCATACTGACTCTATGGTGTCTATTAACTCAACTAAATGCAAGCATGTTCCAATAACAATCCCATTCTTCACTTTTTCAAACTAATAACTAGGCAGGAATCTGGAACTATTAACAGGATAAATAATGTACACACTATACGCTGCTTGCTTTATTGAAGGCATTCTACTAATTACATGAAATTTTTGTTGGACATGCTTCAAACATTTGTAGTATTTTATTCTTTTAATGCAACAATCTTTATTGCATTCTATCCATGATCAAAGCAGACTTTAATTTCTGCATCTGGAAGTATAAAAAAACAGCCATCCCACTTGTATCAACATCCTATGACTCATTCTATCTTGAACAGGATGCTGTATGTATCAGTATTCTCTTCTATTGTGCACAGAAATACAACAGTACCATAAATGGTATATTACATAACTGACATGTCAAGTTATCTGACCATGTCAAGTTATTTTGCTGAACCCATTTTTCTTCTTGCAGTCTCTGTGACCTTGACATATGTTTTGATTCCAAAATAAACAGGTGTTTTCCTTCTCTCAATGGCAAGCCATCCATAACATTTGATCAACATAGGTGACAAAAAAAACCCAAGATATTTAGCTGAAACAATTTTTCTTAATGTCATTGTGACCCTGATTTCAGGATCTAAAAAACAACAGCTGTCTTTCTCATCTCAAATGAAAGCTATGTAAAATAAACTGGTCAAGAGATGTACAAGTCTAGTAACTTTGTGTAAAGTTTTTCTTCTTTCAGTCACTCTCTATTGACCCTTGACATTCTGATCCCCAAAATGCAGCCTACTTAAAAAGTTTCATAAAAGTAGATGGCAGAGAATATAACCTACTCAGCAGAAATGAAATAATGAACAGATGGGTGGATGGAGAGAGAGAGAGAGAGAGATGAACAGATGGGTGGATGGAGAGAGAGAGAGAGAGAGAGAGAGAGAGAGAGAGAGAGAGAGAGAGAGAGAGAGAGAGAGATTATAATCTGACATGTTCTGCCATTTGTTGGGCATATAACAGATGAAACCAGTAGAGTAGCAACGGTTCCCCCATCAAACAACTGATTTTTAATTGGTGGCCCAGAAATGAAATGGGGGGGGGGGGGAATTTTTTTGCCACACTACTGTATGTTATCCCAAAAAATCACCACAAGTAAGATTTTATGTTACAATATGTATATGGATACAAACCTATTTGCATTTTCTGTTGCTCAATCTGGGTAAGCTGTTGCTTGACTTGCTCTTGCAGTTGTGGGCAGGAGAAGGCATCAAGCTGAAACAGAAAGAAAATTAGTCTTTGTAATTCTAACACACAATGCATGGAGAAAATGAATATTTATCTCATACGATAGCAGAGATCCCCAACACAGCCATATTTGCTGGATATCACCAACAATTAAGATTAAGCTAACCTGCAGGGTTCAAAATTGATGCTAGCAATTTGCAAGTTACAATTCTGATACTGCTTGCTGAAAGAAATATAAAACAGAAGTTTCTTGCTCGAGTTATACTGGAAGTAAGTTTAAATTTTTATTTCAAAATACAAAATTAGTGAACATGGAAAATAGCCAGATTTTTGCTACTTGAAAATATTACAATCATCAAATTGCTAGTACTGAAAATGATAATTTTGAGCCCTGACTTGATGTGTCAGATATTGGACATAAGGTACCCTTATTATCTCAGGCAACAATCTGGACATTTTATTTTCCTGATTGTTCATATAACTCTGTAGTCACAAAATGCAAGACAATACATGAGAAAGATTTTCTCCTGGACTTGTCAACACAGGAGTGCCCTAGGGTCTGTACTGTAGATGTTACATCACTGATCAGTTACTCACACCATGTGGTATTATATATTATGGTTTGTCTAAACATGTCTGAACTGACAAACTATGTGTAACCATGATCTTGATTAAAAAAAATAGAACAGTGCCAAACCTTGGCCTTAAAAGGTTAAAAAGAATCCAAGCAACAAAACTAACTTGTGCTATCAACCTCCAAGACTAGTTTGACGGTCTGATCAAATAGAACTTTACTTTAGACTTGACTGGAAATACCTTTCAATGAAGTGTTGAATATTTTTGATCTTGTAAATCTGAAAATCTCAATTAACAATTTTTAAAAGCAATAATGTTGTTGGGTGAAATTCTAAAGTATAGATTTCTTAATGAAAAGCCCTTATTATTAATAAGTAGCCATTATTATTATTAAGTAGTTTGCAAGAAATCTAGTAAAAAAATGGAAGGATTTTACTAAAACGACACATTTTTCATGTACATTTAATTATTACATATATCAAAGTTTTCCTATCTGTTCCAACTTTTGATACCTCTTTTTAAGTTTTATCATATTTAACATATCTGGCCATCATGTTAATTTTTCAGAAAGAAATGTCCAACAACAGTCATTAGATATTTGGGATCCCTGCTGTACCCAATGGTTCAAGGGGCAAGAACACAAACTGTAGGAAGGTTGAACAGACAATCATGCATGTTGCAAAATTATTTTTTTATCTTCATAAAGATTCATCTAATGTATGAAGAAAATTAATCAAGGGGTGTAGGAAATAAAAACAAAGTAAACAACTTTGAAAAAAAAGGTACAGTAGTCCCCCTCTTGAACAGCCCCCCTGACCAGAGGCCACCTGCTCCTTACGGCCAGAATCCGAAGGCACCGACGAATTTGTGTTCAAAAGTACCCCTCACTAAAGGCCACCCTGCTAATGCGACCAGCATATTAGTGCAAAAATATAAAATTTACCCCTCACAAGCAGCCGCATTTTATTTTGTAATATGTATCCAGAACCAATTTTATTCATAATGTGTGTTAAGTAATCCGATTTATGTTTCCCGATGTCAGGTTTTCGTTACTTAAAGAAGTGTTGACTAAAGTACATGTACCACTAAGGTTAATATTATATCATTTACACCTCACGAGAAGCCACATTTATTACATAAAGCCGAGAAAGACTCAAATTTTAATCCATACAAAAAGGTAAGTACACGTAATCCGATTAGCCTTACTGCTGTGTCATCATGAGATGTCCGGTTTAGTCGCTCTGATAATTGTTAAGATTACAATTATTGAACAGTAGTAACAGCTGAGAAGTGGCAGTATTGATGTACAATACACAAGTCAGCAGGAAAATGGTTTGATAGCCTTTATGGCTTCCCTTAGTAAGATGTTGAGCTTGTTCACTTTCATAATTAGTGGCTATTACTACTGACAATAATTATCAAGATTACAAATCCTAACGGCTGCGAGGTGCTATTGTTCAGATCAAATCTGCATACATATCGAAGCCGTTTTGGCTTCTCTCACTTAGTATAAAGAAATGTAATAATGTACAAATAGGGTACCAGACTGCGACTAATGAATCACATGACAAGATCGCTGCCTTTAAAAAACACATGGCATTTTGTTTAAATGCAGAAAAGTTGTTTTATCAGTCTTGTAGTTGGCAACACTGATGATTAAAACCGGACGTAATTGTCAAGATCATAACAGGGTCAGCATAGTCTAAAAATAGATTTTTGCAGACACACACAGAGAAAAATTAGCCTTAACAAAATAGTGTACCAGACAAAGACTGAAAAATCACGTGACAACACATTTCTTTACGAAGAAGGCATTCCGTCCGCTCTGCAAAAGTTTTGTCTGCATAATTAAATTGCATACAGTTAGCAACATCCGAATAAATCATTACCAAACATTAACAAGTCATCACGTAAATGGAGACGATTATTTTAGAAAAAAGTCGGTTATTCTACTCGACGACATCGGGTGAGGTGGGGAGGGGGAACTTGCTGAACGATTTTAGGTAGAAAAGACTCAAATAAAACAATTTTATGTTGAAAAGACTCGAATAAACAACATCGTAACCAATAAGGAGGTTATTCAGCAGCAGTGGGAAAATGGAGCAAATGGAAAGAGAATTATGTATGTACCAAGATTTAAAATGACGTTTTTCAATGGTTTTGCAATGTGCATGACAACAACACCCGCTCACATATCAAGCTTACGCCAAGAATAAGAACTATTAATGCATATTCAGTTGAAATAAGTCTATTATTATAACAAGAAGAACCTTTCAATAATTAATGTTACTTTTAGATATTAAATGCTTTGAAGAAAGCAGCTTTCTTACTGTGTACATTACATATACTTCTCACAAAAAATTTATTCCCCCTCTGGAAAGGCCACCCGTCTTATAAGGCCACTTTCCCAGTGCAGAAGGGGTGGCCGTTTAAGAGGGGGACTACTGTACCTTAATATGAATTTTGTACGAATGTGACCTTACGTCCCAGTGAGGATGTTGCAAATGATCATGGCTTAATAATGAATAATGCAAAGTACGATAAGAATCTATCATTGGGTTTAGGAAATACTACCAAATGAAGAAACATTCACCAAACCTTAATGTGAATTTTCTATGACTGTGACATCGAGTCCAAGGTCATAAAGACAAGTGAGGGTGTCACAGAATTAATTGTCCTAGCTTGGTAATAGTTTAATGCAAAGCGTAATGAGATCTTTGATGGGGTTTAGGAAATAATGGCAAATGAAAAACTTTAACTGGAATCATAACAGCTGTTGGTGACAATGTTCCCACCATCTCCATTAATGGAAAAACAGACCTGCCAATCCTAAAAAAGACCTCTGTAAAGCAGCCAACAATAAAAAGACCTTCTCTGTGAGGCAGTCAACCCTAAAATGACCTCCTCTGTAAAGCAGCCAACCCTAAAAAGACCTTCGCTGAAAGGCAGTCAACCCTAAAATGACCTCCTCTGGAAGACAGCCTACCCTAAAGAGACCTCCCCTGTAAAGCAGCCAACCCTAAAAAGACCACTGTAAAGCAGCTAACCCTAAAATGACCTACTCTGAAAGGCAGTCAACCCTAATATGACCTCATCTGTAAGGCAGCCTACCCTAAAAAGACCTCCTCAGTAAAGCAGCCAATCCCAAAAAGACCTCTAGAGGCCGTCAACCCTAAAATGACTTCTTCTGTAAGGCACCATACCCTGAAAAGACCTCCCCTGTAAGGCAGTCAATATTTGTTCATAAGTTGGACAAATTTTCAGTAAGGTTTAGCTAATATCATGAATTGCTACTGTTAATTTGAAAAATGTGCCAGCTATGTGGTCTAATGCAGCAAAGACAATATTATGTTTAATAAAAAAATTGTAAAGTACACTTGACTTTAATAGCTGCAGTTCCAAAACTCATGGAGGTCAATTATTCTTTGCTGGATTTCTCAATTCAATGTAATTTTAAAAAACAAAAATTCATCAGGCAACAGCAATCACCTCTCCTTGTTATGGTAATATTCAAATCTACCTTAGATTATGTTCAATCCATGCAATTATCACCTTTCCTGCTTTTTCCCCCCAGTATGTCCAAGTATCTGAAATTTGGTTTTTATATTTGTGTGCTGATTTTTTGGGGGCAGTTCAAAAGGGTGAATGTCCCCTTCATATTAAAATGGTTTTCAATTGCTGGACTATACAAAGGCTTGATCATGCAGACAGTTTACATGAACATGGGCTTATAAAAAGCATCAGAGTTACACTGTAAAGTTTGTCTGATTCCCTAGCTTCTCTAAACCTCTAACCTGGAGAAGTCAACATCTGGATTTTACTGCAGTGATTGTTAACATCTTGATTTTTCTGCAGTGACTGTGAACATTTGGATTTTACCATAGTGATTGTTATTTCATATGTTTTGATATTGTTCCACAAGTATGTAATTTAAGACTCACTTTGTAAGCCTTACAATAAATTCCAAGGGTTGACAGTTAAGGAAAAGTGACTACTTTATTATGTTTCCCACTAATGTGGACTTGACAAAAAGCACTGTGTACCAATTTTCAATGAGATATCTGGAACATTTTGAGAATTATGCTTTGGAAACTAAAAGTATGGATAATGTATGGATTGAGAGATGAAAAGAAAAGAAGGCCAAAACATAAAATATTGAAACTGAAGAACTGTAAATAGGACAAAACACACTGCTGGTCCAAAATGTGTACCAAATTTCATTATGATAGCCTGAATGGTTTGCGAGTTATGCTCCAGAAATGAAAATGTTATGGTCAGTCAGCCAGACACAGTTGTAGCTATATCTAGCCCCCTCACACACATACACAAAACAAGGTGGATACAGATAGGGAGATAACTCTAAAAGTATTAACTCGACAAAGCTTCATCTTACAAAGGACACAAACTCATGTAATGATACAGTTTCATGAAGATACCTCAAATGGTTTTCAAGATATTAAGTAGAGAGAAGTGTGATAGGTGGATGAATGGACACAATTTGTAATAAAAATAAAAACAACTCTTACAATGTTTATCAGAGAGATTCCATTTTTTAAAGGGTAACAGTGTCTAGACATTGACACAAACCATACCAGGACCCATAATGATACTACAATGCATTCAGGAGACATAAGGTACTCGAAGGTATGACAGACAGACTCCAGTACAACACTTCAAACTTGGATGGAGTGGCATATAATCAGAATAGGGTCTATAGGCATTTTAATATCTCATTTGGTGTGGTCTGATTCCATAACAAGTACACAAGCTATCTAGCTTAAAGCTTAGAGTAATGGACAGACTGCTGAGAGACAAAGTGAAGACCAACAAGACTCCCTCTGCTTGTGGAGGGTAGCAGACGGAATGTGTGGATTAGGGAATATAGTTCACTCTTGTGTGTTGGGTACTCACATCGTGGGAGAGGTAACCAACTAAAACTGACATGGCATCGAAAGCAGTGTTGCTGGACTGGAGCTGAAGTTTCACCATGTTGAGTTGTTTGGTCCGTGATTCACACAATGCCTCTAGTCTCTGGATCTCCTTGTTGTGAAGCTCGTTAATGTCTGGAGTAGACTTTCCAAGGTCAGATTTATTGCTGGACTTGTTCTTCCCTTCTTTCTTGTTCCGGTTTTGGTCTGCAAAGACAAAATATACATTTTGGAAAAATAATTCAACACAAGATCAAAATCTGCAAAATTTGGTAGTTTTTCACAACAGGTAATAGACTACCATATTTACTCACATACAAGTCAGATCCAACTGCAAATCTAATAGACCTAGATATGTCATCGCATAATGCACAGATTCAGGACCATGCAGGTTGTCAGGAGTAATCATTTGAACAAACAACAGCTCCTGATCCGCCAGCACATTAAGTGATGGTAGATCAAGGTTTATATTTGCAGCTGGATCCAACTTATAAGTGAATATATACAGTAAGTGAAATTAAAATTTCCAAATCCAAATTTCAAAAATGATTTCCATTCTTGACAAGGTTGATCAAAGACAGAAATTGATCAACTTGTTTCACAAATTATCTGATGCTAGCACTCACAAACAGTATCTTCCCCAAGATAGGCCCAGATGGCCTGAATTGTATATTTCTGGAAAAGCTTTGCACAATCTATTAGTAAAAGCTTTCATCTATAAGGACTTTACATACTATGGGCTTAAAATGGGAGTATTGTGGCAATATTCTCAATGTGTTCAGTGTGCATGTACACACCATTGGTTATAAAATAATGCATTTAATCATTTAAAGTATAACACTTTAACAAGGTTTATTACAGAAGTGATTACCATGGTATATAACAATGTAAATTAAACATTACTTTTAAGATCATGCCACTATTCAAATTAGACCATGACCATTCAATCCAAGTCAGTATTTTTCTTTTACATACCATATACTGTAGATCAACAACCCCCCCCCCCGCTATACTTTTGCTTTCATGAACTATATAAGAAACAAAACAAATAAACATGTAATCTGATTAAAATCAGATCTCCACTGTCCTACGTGAAGATCAGATAGTGACTGCCCAGGAGGCATATTCTGGTGACCTATATTATTACCATAATTACTAATTTTCATCAGCCAATCAGATAAGTCTTATATCTTCAAGTTGTCCATACTCCTTGATCAATCCATCCTGTCATATGAAAGGGGGTGGGGGTGGTAATCTTTGCCAAAACTGTAGAGAATAGTATTTTCAGCCATAGCATTATTATTATCTAGTTCATTAGTGTGCTTATAATCTTTCTGCTTCTTCAGTAAACAGTTACAGGTATGTTGTCATGTAAGCTGACAGGATATGGAGAGCTGTACCTAATAAAAGGCAAAGGTTACAAGGTTTACAACCCAGTAAAAGCCGAGAGACTTATCATTTTTATATCAATGTTGTCAAAGGCCAGAGTTTATGGGATAAATAATTTCAACAATGTTTTTATTTGGTCAATGGAAAATACTCTAATGTTCAAATAAATTTATTTTCCAAACATACCACTTTCAAGGCATAATTATTCATTAATTTCATTGGAAATAAGCACACATGAATAGATTCTATTTACCACAGATGTACCAAATGACTAAAAATTATTAACATGCTACAGTATAGTGTAGTGATGCCTTCTTGATCATTGTGCCTTTGCCTTGAAATGGTGTCATTTGTGATGACATGAAGTGTTATTATATGTTACATATAGAAATATTATGATATGGTCATATTAACCTAAATAACACAGTAACCATGTGACAAAAGTATCTGGTTTTAAACTGTTCATTAACAACTACGATAACTGCAAGGCAATTCATATGAAAGACAAAAATGATTTATCAGATACTTGCATACATCAAACACCTGTTCATATATTTTCATCCTTGTCAAATGTTCTACATAATCTGCCTCTACATATTGACCATCTGCCAAATGCAACTAGCGTCCACTATAATTTGTTTGTAAAGACACTTGGGTTAATGAACAACTGTCATTTGGGTTGTTTATGTGCTGTCTTTTGTATAAACTACAGTAATCTCTCTAGCTATCCTACAATTATTAGTCCACCCGTTTGGTACTTACCCATATATAAAGAACCAGCTGCCTGTAAAAGACCACTCACAGCCCAAGTCCCACAAGTAGTCCTTATACACAGGTATGATAGTATTTTTTCACATTGATATTGAGTGTTACAGTATGTATCCCTACCACCAATACAAGATCCCATAAAATTAGTTTTATATCAGTCATGGCAAACACTTCTGTGGTCAACTTCTATTGAAAGTTTATGATCTATGAGAAATATGAGCAGGGTTTTGAAAGTTATACTACTATTGGCAGTTTATAGTGAATGGTCTATTTCACCAAAGGTAAAGAAACTGTTCAAGCAATTCTACCACCAACAGCTATTACCAGTGTGCTTCTTATATACTGAGTGAAGGTTTCATTATGTATAAAACACTTCATTGCACTTCAAACATACATGTATATCATCAAAATTGCTAAATCATCTTTTCTAAAGGAATAAACAATTAAAATAATCTGTTACTGACAAAAAAAATTGAATAATGTCATGTAAATATACAATACAGGGCTCAAATTTTGCTAGCTAAAATTATTAATTAAATTACTAGCAGGAAACAAAATAACTAGGAGTTTCTAACTAATGATATTATGTATTCAAATTTTAAATTTTATTCAATTTGCTAGTGGACACTGAAAAATCCCAAGTTTTCTGGGTTGAAAAAATGACAACTATCAAAATGCTGCCAGTACATGTACTGAACCAAATTATTATATATACATAATCATAAAACCAATAAATGCAGAAGTGTAAGACAGACATACAGCTTGAAATTCACATGTGGTTATCCATTTCTCTCTGGTAGATAGTTAACTTTTATGGCCAAATGTCAAATATAGTTTGTACAGAAAAATATTAACTTTTGTTAGAAGTAGAAAATTACAAACTGCTGAGTATGTTGAATATACTAATGAATACTTTTCAAAGTTTTGCAAGTAATATTTGTAGTGCAAATACACGAGCAATGTAATAACATTCATACGTGTCCCACTGGATAACATCCATATATATGTCCAATGTAATAACAGCCATATACATGTCCAAATGTAATAACATCCATATACATGTTTAATTACTGACTCCTATAATTTTTACTCTTTTCCTAGCTGACCCTGAAGTTTTTCTGCAAGACATTGTAAATGCTGGCACAATGCCAGATGATATTACATTTATATTTACATTAATGGCTGATAATATTGTTGTACTTAAACCCAGCAGGATTTGCCACATAGTGTGAAATTTTTCAGAAATACACTGCAATAGTTTGATGTGGTTTAGACGTTATTACTGAGGAAACCAAAAAATAATGGCATTTGGAAAATGAGTACCCGTCAGAGCCTCTGAGAAATTGACCTATAATGAATGGTAAACAGCTACAAGTTGTTAACAATTGAAACTATTTAGATACTGTGTATATTGCACAGCATCTTTTCCCTAAATCAAGAGACATTAGCTAACAAAGGCCTTAAAGCACTAACTACCTTGACTGTCAGTACATGTAAATATAATCTGAATTTATAATGCATCTGTCAACACTTCAAAACATAAATGTAGTAATGTTTATACAAACCAGGTCACTAACGTTAAAATCTTATTAGATGAATATGGCTTTTTATAAGGTTTGGAATGACCCATCTACTGCTAATGCAATGAATTTTCATTCAACATTTAAGCAAACAATTTTAAAAATATGCATCTAAAAACGGACAAATGATCTTCGGAATAATTAAACTTTATGCTGATGTACAAATTTTAAGCGATTATTTGAATTTGAGGATAATGTGAAGATTTTACTTCCAGAACTTAGAAATACTTTTGCTAAATTGGCATTATTATTGCATGAATTATAAACTGAAAATGGCCATTATACTCTAAACAGAATCAAAGAAAAGCACCATTTGTAACATCTTTAATGCTAATGATTTATTAAATGGCAATAAAAATAACAGGAGCTATGGGTTCTTTATGCAAAATTCTGTTTTTCCACATCTGTCAATTCAAATGTCAATGTCCTCCCATATTCCTAATCCAAGTTGCCGTTCTGTTTTTCTGTCATAATGTAACCTGTCCAATGTTACTCTTAGTCTGTTTTTTTCTGTCCACATCTGTAACAGTCTTCCCATGCTGCCATTCTGTCATAATGCATTGTTTGTAGCATTACTGTTACTGCAAGTCTGTTCATTCTGTCCACATCTGGCAATGTCTTCCCAATCCACTGCTGTCATTCCGACTTTGTCATTATGTACCCTGTCAGTCCAGTCTTTCTAAGTCTGTTGGTCAGTCTTCTCCCACTTCTGCCAAAATACTGATCCTACATGTGCTTGAGAGTTGCAAATGACATAAAGCACCTAAACGTTTCAAATATATATTCATCAACACATCAGATTACAATCACAGCCTTACCGTCATTTACAACTTTATACTGTTTTCGCTGCTGCAATGGTACCCCTAACTGACAATACTTAAGTATCAATTCCACTGCTGGAAACTTCCGATCCAGGTGAAGCATTGTTTTCCGTTTGAAATTTCCCATAAATTCAAACTAAATGGATTATAATGAACTATATAGCGTACTTCTTGCTTGTAACTTTATTTTTCACTATTTCATACATCTTATCTGAAAGATCAATGCTAATACATGTATATATTTTTGCACAATTCAGGTATAGTGTATCTCACTGTGATTAATAATGATAACCACCTCTGACAATGACACGTGTATGAAATCACAGGATGAAGGTCTTATTTTGGTTTAATGTTGTAAGCACTTCCTTCAGACAGAGAACCAAAATCTAGTCAGCTTTCCTAATTGAGAATAAATCCAACTTCTTTAGCTCTCCTCAACAGCACTATGAACCAAGTGAACCGCAATCCCAATAATCCATTGTAATTTCTGTCACCACTGCATACACTATAGCCATTATAAACTACTTATAAATCCTTCAAAGTCCTTATGGTAAGAGAACTTTTAACCAAAAAACCCATTCACACAGTGGAATCCAATGAAAACTGTAAAACAGAGCACAAAAAAGTGATTGAGACATTGATGAAATATGACCCATTAAAGATCCCTCAACAGCATTGTAAAACCAAACCTCTGTGGCAGGTATCAACAGTTTTTTTCTTCAAATGCTGTGTGGAAATTGGCTTATCTCGTAGGTCAATATCACAGGTTGTGTAGGCTAGGGCTGGTGCATGGGCAGCAATAGGTAAATATAGAATGCAGACCTTCATGGGTTAGGACGGTTTATATAAACAGAGATAACTCTCAGTTTCTACAGGTAACAGTGGACAATTTACTGACTCTAAGCCCTTGTGACCAATGGCCCCTATGTTTAAACACATTTGGTGGTAGGAAAAAGGGTGTAACATATACCAGGTAAGGACAGGCCAAAACCTATTCAAACAGATGATACCAGGTGAGGACATGAATACAATCTATACTTTAATACCCATCCCCTTTAACAATTACAGAACATGGTCACATAATACCCATGAAATTTGATAACGTAATCTTTTAATCAATTACTTTGTAAACAGCAGAATACAATGGCTGAATCAACACACAAAATGAATGAAACATAAACAAAACTACTATGACTTGAATTTATGGGTCTTCTGTGAGATGTCTCATTTTCGACAACTCACATTAATAGTCATTCCAACTTGGTGCCCTCACTGTCACTTTGATATAATAATTACTTCATCCTTACAATCATTATGACATGACAGTAATTAATACATGTATTATCATCACACATATTAACTGCTGGACCAGCCATTAAATATGTGGCTGACAGAAAAAACACAAAATCCACAATTTAGTACCCAATAAATTCATAATAAAACTGCAATAAATATAGAAATGTAGCCATAAATTTATTTTTTTAACTTTTATTTCTTATTTAATTTTACTCGAACAAAATCATACAGATACAGTGATCCCCCTTTTGAAAGCTCTCCATTCACCACTGGACATCTGTTTTATATGGCCAGAATCCCGTAGCGCCTATGAGTGTGTGTCCAAGAATAACCCTCAAGGGGGCCACCCATCTAACGTAGCCAGCATATTAGTGTAAAAACAAATTTAAGCCCTGCAAGTGGCCAGTTATGGTCGTGTATAGATAGAAATCTCACTAATATTTATTGATCAACAAATTCAACAAATTAATATTTATTCCAACACTCTAAGAAAATACCTTTAATCCATACAATGAGGTAAATAATCTGATTATCCTAGGCTTCCTGCTGTGTGTTCCTTAGGCGTTGGGTTTTATCACTTTGACAATTACTTTTATTACCACTGACAATTATCAAGATGACAGCAGCCAACTCCTGAGAAGCAGAGTGTTAGTTTAGCTCATGTCAGTGTGACATCGGGTTGCCAGATAGTAAAATGGTATGTCAGCTGTTGTGATCTCTCTCGAAGATTGCAAAATTTACTAATGGTATCCAACTTTAAAGGAAAAAAGAGGTGATCGTAACAAGTACACTTCTTAAACACTAAGCATTTCATGTAATAACTACAAATTGGCAATAAAGGAATAAGTTGTTACAAAGAGTGCAAAAAACGAAAAGTGAAAGCAATTTGACTGAACAAAAAGAGTATTTTTATCATTACTGAAAAATGTCCTAAAGACTCAAATAAACACTGTCAATATGTATTCTACTGCAGTGGGAAACCCAAACTGATTGACAGGGATAGTTACAGCTATATGTTTGTGCCCAGAAGTTCATACTTTATCATATCTTTGTGACCCACCCACTCCCGAAAAGAACCCCTCTCATAAGCCCACTTTCGGGATGCAGAAAGAGAGACTATAAGAGGGAGGACCACTGTATATTTATTAACACCAGTGTGGGATTACAGTTACTGCTGCCTGTACATCCTTACTATCATTAAGACAATTACCAGTAAATCCTTACCATTGTTTGATATGATAACTAGCAGTGAATCCTTACCAACAGTGAAATTTCTGTCACATTTTCACTAGGGATAAGTTATATATACATGATGGTAGCTGGTTGACATATTGCTGTATTTTCTACATTCTGCTTTTATTTGTTAAAACTGACTTTATGAACAGTGAAAACACTTTCTTCATGTTTGTATATATGTTAAAACTGTGAATAAAATACTGGCATATGAATTCTTTTTATTAACTTGTATGTTCTTGAAAACAAATTGCCACCGAACTTTTAATCAGTCACAACTTTTCACTAATGGGAGATATAAATATTCACATTACATAGTTAAGGTAAAACACTGATCAATTTGTGGATTGAAAGTTCAATAATATTCATTTGGTACCAACAAATACATAATTACAAAGGTGTAAATTGTCAAAAACTTGTAAATATATAACATCCACAATGCTCCTGCATAATTCTGGAAGATTAATATACCAATGCAGCCAAAAGCAAAAATAAAATAATAGGGAATTTCAACACCTTTTCAAATATGTAAAGATTATTGATCTGCTATGTAAATGAATGATTTTAAAGACAAAAATGTTACATTATGTAGTAAATTTCTTACCATCACTGTATATCCAGTTTTCTAGATCAATAATTTATCTGCAGGGTTTGTTAGCAAGATTGCACAAGCAAATGTACTTGGATGTTGCCAAATTTCTTACATGAGCTTCTGTGAGCTCACACCAAGTCTGCTAGCTAAATTAAGATCGTAAAAGCTTGCCATGAGCTATCACATGCTTGCGTGAGCTTGATTCAGGATTCCATTTTGTACAAGGGTTTCTTGACCGCTAGGACAGCCTGATGAAAAGCTGCAAAATGTGAGATTGAGGTAGAGCTGTTCATCAGTTTTTCAAATTTTTAGTTTTTTTTTTAAAAAAAATTTACTTGGGTTTCCTTCAGTTTTTTAGGCTTTGTTAAGGTTTCTAATGTCAAATGAAATTTTAGGTTTTTCAAGGTTTTCAAGGTCCGTTTCTAACCCTTCACTTTGTAAATAGCCAAATTTTCCTCAGAATTCAGACCACCTAACAATTCAGATATTTTTTTAACCTAGTTGACAATATCTTAACTGGGAGGTTTTACTATTTTATTTACTGTTAAAATATAGTATTGTATGGACTGTAATATCCAAACTGTGAACTTAAAAAAAAAAAAATCTGGGTAGATTTCTGTGTGTCAGTTTCATCTCAATAAGCTCACACGTTGTTATGTCACCATCATGTGGATGTGTATACTAGAAGAGTTAGCTATTTCCATCAATATCAGGAGCTCTCCTCTTTAAATGTGCATTGCCTATGCTAACATGATTGCACTGAACAAAGCATAGATGCAAAATTCATTATCAAGGCCAGTTTAAATGGTAATGAGACATCCTGAATGCTCCCTATGGTAGCAATTTCCATTAAAATTGGTGTTCTAGGCCCATTTTAGCTGTTGCGCCCCCCAACAAGGTATACCAGGACTGAGAAACATATGTTCAGTAAGGAGATTTTGTTTGTTGTGTGCTAGTTTTGAGGAAAAGGAGGAGTAAGCACTTGTTAAGATACATGTATATGCAAATATTACATCAAACTGGGCAGTTTAATAGCAATAAGGAACGTATATTCCTCTAAGGGAACTTATTTTCTTTCCTTTTATTTTTATAATTAGGAGACACAAGACAGTGACAGTGTGAAATTTCAGGCAAATATTCTCCCTCTCTGGTCATATTAACACAGGACATAGATAAGAAATAAAACTTTTCAATGTTCCTATTCCACTGCTCTCTACAATTAAAGCTAATAGCTGACAAGGTGAAATGTCACTGCATGCATTAAAATAGTCCCAATGACTCATTTAGTAAAATAGCTAAATAGACCCTGTAACAAGTCCCTGCAGTCAATTCCAATTAGATTTGGTTGTAAATAATTGTCAGATGAGATTAATCATAGTGAAGGCCATGTTTGATCTTCAGCTGACCTGCCAATTCCTTTAATTTAGTTACCCTATAGATCAAAACTGGAAACCCTTCCCATCCCTACCATACTGACCCACATATGAAACACTCTGAAAAAAAAAATGCATAACCTGCTAAGTTTTCAAACACATGTGAACCCTAAGTCAGGGGCATCTCTAAATTAAACAAGCTACTTTAACTCTTAGAGGTAATTGCAAAACCGGCCTCTTGATTTCTGGATAAAGCTCAAGTCTTCAAGGCATACGGATTTTACATGTAAGTGATTCTTCAAAAAACCACTTGCCCCTGGCCTGTGAGAAATTTCTTTTTGTTTACAGAACACTGCTTTTTGCATGAAAGTCAGAAGCAAATCTGTTGTACTTTAACAATCTGGTGACCATTCCAGTTTTATGGCAAATTCGCTATCATATTCTGCATTTAAAGTAGGTCCAAAATTTTGGTCAAGGCTACATAAGGTATTCTTTATCTGGGGTCAATGGTTAAGACCCAACTGTAGTATGATATTCTCCAAGAGAAGGGTTTCCAGTTTTTATGCTTAAAGTGGTTGTTGTTGCTATGGGTTTAATGCCATTTTTCAGCACATGACAGACTATATATTGCAGCCAGTATATTTGGTGAAGGAAGAACCACCAACCCACAGGAAGCTACTGGCAAGCTTTCTCACTCACATACCAATATTGGCCAAACCAACGACTTAACCCATGAAAACTGATGTGATGTCAGTGACCCATTATGGCGATCACCTTAGACCACTTGGACACCCAGGGTCCCGATGCTTATGGTAATTAAATAGAAGAAACTGACAGCTCTTCCCATGATCAAACAAGGACTTGATGCAAGCGATGTTTTCAACAGAAAAAGGAGATATGAATGCAGGGCACTCCTGGATATGAAGGTAGAACTGAAGAAACCAGTTTGTTCAAGATGGAAGAGCTACCTTTCAAATAGGGGCCATAACTGCATCATTCTTTTATGCAAAAATGTAATAATCAAACTCAACTCAATTTTATATTTAAAAAAAAATAAAAATATAAAACTCTCTCCAAAATGTGATTTTCAATAAATGTAGTAAAATCTGAATGGAAAGAAAATTTATTACTTATGGGCAGAAAAATAAGATATGTAAGGAAGGCCTGTGATGGTCTTGCATGGACAACTTGTGATCCCTCAGAAATACATTAGATTATGGTGGGGATATAAACACAAAAAATTGAGCAGCAGCAGTTGGATATGAGCATGCATGTGTGTATTGTAGCTTAATCTATGCAGGTTTAAATCTACCACTGTAATATGAGAACACTACATCAGAGCCTAATATTTCCACTGTTGGCTGTTGTGCAAACAGTTAAACATTGAAACATTGATAAGCAGTCCAAACAAGCATGAAGAAAGTATCACTTTCAAAACTCACAGGTGGCCAGTCACTATAATGCAGTTATGGGATTCAATTTATTATATGAGTAATTGTTACACCTTTCAGTTGGATAAATTAGCCCCAAACCTGATACTAAATGATGTTTCCGGTGACCCCAAACCATCAGTCAATATCAGTACAGGTGTGGGTCTGATTTTGTCAGACTACTTCTATATATACTTACTTATAAATTGGTTCAACTGCAAACTGCACAGACCCAGACCTGCCGTCACATAATGCACTCGCAGATCTGAGTCTATGCAGTTTTCTAGGAGTAGTAAACAGAACGAACTACATACACCTGATCTTCTGGCACATTATGTGATGACAGATTACGATCTGTGTTGTTCGCATGTGGACTTGATTTATAAGCAGGTACATACAGTACCTTGGCCAAATTTCCACACTGCAGGAGTAAGCTTGGGATATATATAGGTGTAAATAAATGGCACAATAGATCTTGAGGGTGAAATAAATCTGTCAGAATTATGGACCTTAAATCCAACAATGATCCAAATGAAATTAAGCAGAGAAAATAAACACAGTTTGTATCATAGTCCCTTATAAGGATTTCAATAGCTGTTACAATTGCATATTTACAAGGGTCATGACTATATGGTATATATAGCACTGCCGAAACAGGAGCTAAGTGCATTCCATATACACATCAATGCGACCAAAATGGTCTGGTTAGGGTGGATACAGAACCCATGACCTTTGGATTACAAAACTCATTCTCTACCACCTGAGGCACTGTGCCTCCTATATTTATACTTGTAATACTCCTTGCCCTTGCTGTGACCTTAACCTTTTACCCTTTGACTCAACCATGATTTAAAACTTAATTTCCCTCAGAGTCGTCAGTTAATACAAAAAGTTGATAGCCATTTCACAAACTTGTTTCAAAAGTTGATGCAACACCAACTGAGGATGGAAGATGGGTCTGTGAAGCTTGTATATTTATCTTCAGCATTGTTCAAGGACATGATGAGTAGAGAATATATATGACCTACTGGTGTATATGGAGTTTGGTCTGGTTTAGTGATTTTGGGCACAGCAACACAAGTAGGCTATGTTAGAGCCAAGGCAATTGGAGTAAAGTGTCTTGCCCATGAATAAGCCACAGTAGCCAACCCAGGCTGATGTTATATGGGGGGGGGGGGAATCTGAACCCAAACCCTTTTGGTCACAAGTCCTGCATGCTAACCACTTAGCTACTATGGCTCCTACCTTAAACAGGAGCCTCTTATGACATGCAGCAGGGTGCATCAGGTCTATTCTACATCCCTGTGTCAAATTTAAGTTCTGATGAGTTAATTAAGTGTTGGCTTGAAGCAGTTTCTTTCCAGCTTTTTTTAAGATATTTTTTTAAAAAAAGAATATCAGTCTAAAGGAAGCTGCTCATGGGACATAACTCTTAATACATGTAGTATGTAGTAGTGTTGTATGGGACCTCAGCACAAAAGTGGTTGTGCAGTGCAACTAAAGGTGTGGTTCTAAAAATTAAAAAATTAACTTCATCAACATTTAAGCACATAAACCCTTCCAAATAAATGTACACATTAAGTAGAAGATAAAAAAATAAAATGCAAGGATGTTTTCATTCTGGAAAGGTACATAAAATAATATAAAGACATAAGTCTCATCAATGTAAATCATGTGACAAGGTCTATTGGATCAAAATTCAAGCCATGTGAAAACAGAGGCAGGAAAGACACTTTCCAGACTTGCCCACATTACATCATTTTGTATTCCAGATGTCCAGAACAAAGTAATCCAGATATAAATAATCATGCTCTTGTGCCAAAATAAAGGAGTTTATTGCTTAACTGGGACTCTTAAATGTCTGAATTGAAATACAAAATTTGGCCAAACCCAACACTTATCTTGCAAAGCTGTTAATTTTCGATTACACTTCTTCTGTATTCACTGTGCCAGCCTAAACACTGGGCAATATCAATTGCAAGGCAATGTGAATAAATACAATGGGAATATTCCTGTGCTACCTCTGTGATGGTTACCCCATACAATAACAACAACATATTATATCAAAGTATTTCAGCATATTCAGTTGATATTTAGGTACAATGCTTACTTACAACTGTTTCATTAATTTAATTTCTTTCTTCAAAATGTGCATTCAAACAATCATGTGGCTAGTATTAGAGCATCTTTCATATCAAATCATTAACAACACGGAAGTATATATTAAATACTGTTAAAAAAATTTGTATTCATATATTATAAAATATTTGTGAATTTGACGTTAAGAAATTAAATTTGTTGTTGTTGCTGTAGGCTTCATACTATTTTTTAAGCACATGATGGGCTGTACATGGCAGCCAGTGTAACTGGCAGAGGAAGAACCCAGAAAAATCCCGTGAAGAACCAATGAGTCACAGAAGTTAAGCTTTCTCACATACCCACATAGGCCAAGCCTGAGACTCAAATCCATGTGGACAGAGGTGAGATGGTAGTGATCAGTAAAGCCAAACACTTTAGATCACAAGGCCACCATGGACTGAAACTAAATTTATACATGAATTATTCAGAGCATGAAGAACCCATGATGCAATTCTGTCCATTAATAATTTGCAAGAAACCTGTGTTGAAATATGCAATGTTTCCAAACACTTTAATGAGCTTAAATAAATTAAGATTTTGAGTGTTTGATCAGCATTCTGATGTGTACAACATTCAGACACTGGATTAAATAATTTAGTGGAAACAAACTTCAGCACAAAATGGAGTCTTGCAGATTTAGTGATGGCAACATGTGCTCAGTGCAAGAGAAAATTAAGTTATCATTTGCTTTGAAGTATTATGACTTCGAAAACTTTATACATCAAATCTCAACAGATTATTCCATTACCTCTCTCAGAATTATGAACATTTATTCAAAATAGCTTTCAATTTTCAGGTGAGCCTGTTTGGAATAACATTCCACATGATATTAAATCAGCTCTAAGCATCTCTTCCTTCCACAACAGGTGTATAAGATGGATGAAATTATTTTTTTTAAAAAATGGTGTACTTATTAAAGTACATGTTACTCCACCCACCTCCTGCCTTCATTATCATTTCTGCAGCAATGTGGCATTTATGTGAATAGAATGTTTATATACTGAATATTTGCTTGTGTGTTCATGTGTGTGTGTGTGTGTGTGTGTGAACATATTATTATGGACTTGTATCTTATATGTACATAATAGAGGGCCTCAAGGTAGATTAGTTCTCATTTGTAACTAGTTGAGTCACACTCTGAAAATAAAGTCTTTATTATTATTATTACTACTATTATTATTATTATTATTATTATTATTATTATTATTATTATTATTTAAAACCTCTACTATAGCTGGGAAGGGTAAAACTGAAGATAAAACTGAAGAAGATAAACACAAATGCAAATAACAAATCTCTTCTTGGCAGAAGCTGAGAATCAGATTTCAATAATCCAGGAATACTTCTCAAAACCATAGCAGTGTTGGCAACTTAGATAAGAGAATGGTTTCACTATCAATATCACCGACAAAGATGTGCAGTTATTACAATAGCTGGCAGTCATGCAATACATCCTGTTTAGCTTCTCATCAGTTACTTCCCTTTCCATAATCTTGTTCCCCATTTTAACACCTCTGCTTACTTATTTCTTGTCAAAGGAAATGAAAATAAAATAGCTTCCTGCTATTACACACAGTCTGCAGCCTCATGTAGAGAGCATTGAGAGAAAACCTGAACATCAGGAATGAAAATATTAATGCACCAAATCCTTCTGCATTTAGATTTGAATCTCAATGCAATTTGTGGTCCAAGCTAAGAGTCTGGGAAAACTATATTTTGCATGTTTTTAGGCACATACTTTAATAAACCTGCAATTAAATATTTTGCTGAGAGTTTTCTTGTGCCAATATAAATGGAGCCAGCACATTTGAAAACAAATGTGATTAATGGAGAGTAAACTAGGGTTACTAGCCATTACTGTTTCACAAAGTGCCAGCACTCACTACTTTATTTGACATGGTCTTAAATATTAACTTGTATTGAGAAACCAAACTTTGGAGCATGGTCAATGAGGGGACATAACTCATCTAAATGATAACTTTGAATAATGCAAGTCCAACTCAATGTTCATCAGTGTAAAGGTGCATGATGAATCTGATTGTAACAACATTCTTTAGTAAAGGAGCAAGGGCCATAACTCTTGATAATGTTGAATGCTGGAAACAGGACTCATTCATGGTCACATCATTATACAGCAGCATGCAAAATGTGGTCAAAATCCTACATTCCTTGGTAAAGTTATACTGCTGAAACCATTATTTGTCTGTTTTGTTGCTTTTAATAGCCAATTTAGCACATTACAGGCTATATCATACAAAGCAAATAGAAGCTCTGTGCATTTCTCAAGGACACACCAAGGGAGCCAACCTGGGCTGGCCTGGGTTGGTGTTCAACCAATGAACCTTGGTTATAGGAATTTAATGCTCTACCAACTGACCTTGTGCAGTTTGCATTCAGAAATCAAAGTCAGGAGGCTGGGGAATCAGGAGGCATAGCTCCTGTAAAGTGAACTAATTCAATGTCTTACCAATATAAAGCCCCATACCAAATTTGGTTGAAATCAAACACCTTAGTGAAGATAGAGAGCAGAAACCAAAGTCAGGTGGGTGGGTGGGAAATAAACAGGGGTCATAACTCTAAATAAATGTTTTGGAACACTGGAAATAAAACTCAATAAATTTACTTGAATTTCAACAAATCTTGATAAAGTTACGCAGCAGAAACTAAAGTCAGGAAGTCTCTGCAGGCAATCAGGGGTCATAACTCCTGTAAATGAGGTTAAGGAAATCAAACTCAGTTAAGGTCTCACCAATGTACCAAATTTAGTTCAAGTCCAGCTATCCTTTGGGAAATTTAAGGTACAGAAATAAAGTTATGAGGAGAGACAATTAGGTGGCATAACTCCAGAGAGAGCTGGCAAAAAAAACTTTCTTGAGGTCACAATATAAGATTACTGCTTACATAATTTCTGGCTAAAATTAAACAATTTCCAGTAAAGTTATTCCATGGAAACCAAAATGCTGACAGATGGCCAGACAGACATGATTATCATAGCCCTCTGCCAACTTTGTCCAGTTGTGCTATAATTATTAAAATTGGGAACTTTGCACAATTTAAAAAATATTTTTTGTTTGGATTGTGGCAAAATAAGTAGAAGAAAAGGACCAATTTTTGGTTCCTGAGGACCCCTAAAAATATTGCATTTGACCTATAAAAAAACCCAGGGTGCATGATTTATTATCTATGCATTAAGTTCACTTTTTATGGCAACATGGTAGCATGGCTGGTACAATGAATTCTTGCATCCACAAAATACTTCTATCTCTGTCAGTAAGTACTAAAATACATACATAATGTCTAACACAAGTGCATAAAATTGTCACACTAAGAAAATAGTAATTTTATGAAACAAAACTATGTTCTACAGCTATCATTGATCTGGAACAGGCTTTTACATATTCTGATAGCTCATATATCTGTAGAAACAAAAGATGAAAATTGCCTTGATTAGGGGGCTGTAGGGCAGACCATATCTATTCACTAGTAAGTCAAGTCCAACTGCAAACCACAAAGACCCACATCTGACATTATATAAAGCACTGGCAAATCTTGGTCTACGCAGTTTGTTTGAAGTATTCAGCAATACATAGACCTTGACCCATTGGTGAATTATGTGATGGTAGATCAGGGTCTATGTGGTTTGCAGTTGGACATGAGATGTTTAAGTGAGTATATACGGCAAGTTGATTTATCATGATTTTGCAGTTATGTTTCGTGCAACACAGGTAAAAATCAACATCACTAGGTCTCTGCCGAAGTTATTAATAATCACAAGGTTAATACATACAGTACTATATATACACACTCACATATATCAAGTCTAACTGCAAACAAACAGACCCTGATAACTGAAAAAAAATTACAGCTGAATTGTGGTATATATATATATATAGCATAGTCAAGCTTTGATTCCAGTAGAAACAGTTATGTAAACTTATTTTAATTTCAGTATTTTGTGTGTTTATTGTTTGCATGGTCTGTTTT